>LKNJ01004969.1:0-26802 GCA_002120245.1 Maccullochella peelii | reverse complement strand
TCTTGGTTTTTCAGTTACAAATCTTGGTTTTTGGTTACAAATCTTGGTTTTCGGTTACAAATCTGTTTTTTCGGTTACAAATCTTAATGAGACTATATTCACTCCATAGTATGTAAAGGGGCTGACATTTGGAAAAAGTGGACGCTGACTTATGCAGACTTGTAGAAACTAATGATGTGCAGTTTTTTTGGTGTTAAGTGTCAATTTCAGTTGTACTCTGACTTGAATGTAATTATTTCGAATACAAGGACATACTGCTACTGATGATGTGTCCTATTCATTCATTTAAAAGGGACATATTATGCTCATTTTCAGGTACATACTTTTATTTGGGGGTTCTGCTAGAATAGGTTTACATGCCTTAATGTTCAAAAAACACATTTATCTCATATTGACTATTGCTGCAGCACCTCTTTTCAACCTGTCTGAAATGCTCAGTTTTAGCTCCTGTTTCTTTAAGGCCCCCCTCCCTAAAAGCCCAGTCTGCTCTGATTGGTCCCCCACCGCCCACCAACTTTGCAAATGCTCCACCTGGCTGTTGTGCTCTCTTGTTAGTCTGGAAGAAGAATGGAGACCTTCGAGTGTACACTAATTTTAGGGAGCTAAACAGATGTACCTTCAAGGATGCTGTCCCTCTACCTCACTAGTCTGATGCCCTGGCTGCTCTTGGAGGTAATGTTTTCTTTAGCTCCATGGATCTGATCTCCGGCCTGTCCCCCTTCATGTAGATGACAAAAGGTTCACTGCGTGTACAACCCCTGTCTACGAGTATAATAGACTGCCACAGGGCCTCTGCAACAGTCCAGGCTCCTTCATGAGGCTCATGACATCCATCTTTGGTGACCAGAACTACACCAGTCTCCTTTGCTACCTTGATGACCTCCTCAACTTTACACCAACTGAGGAGTTAGCCCTTGAGAGACTTGAGGTGGTGTTCAGTTGCCTGCAGAACCATGGCCTCAAACTTGCTCCAAAGAAAGCAAACCTTACAGAGAAGGAGAAAGATCAGAGCTGGGCATGTTCAACTACTACAACCACTTCATTGAAGGCTTCTCTACCCTAGTGAGACCACTATACAAGCTGACATCTGAGCCCAAGTTCAAGCCTTGTTCCCAGTGCCCAAAATGGCATAAGCTGTCTCCTGCTGACTGGACTACAGAATGTCAGGAAGCCTTCAGGTCTCTGAAGCAGGCTCTCTTGGACAAAACAGGTGGCCAAGCGGTTATGGAATGATTTCTTTGTGTGTATGTGTAAGACCACGCTCTTGATTAAAGACAGGAAAAAAGCACCATAGCTGATTAGCTGTTCTCCGGTGTTCACAGACATCTTTATCACCTCACTGGAGACATGCCACGTACCAGTCTGCTTCAAGTCATTCACCATCAACCCCATCCCCAAAAGCCAAGGACCAATGGATTAACAGACCCATGGCTACAAACGGTACAATACAAAGATTCATTCCAGATATGTCATTTAGTATATATTACAAATAGCATTGTTATAAACCAAACCTTTGTGTGGTTGGGGACCAGTCTCTGTGGCGCAATCGGTTAGCGCGTTCGGCTGTTAACCGAAAGGTTGGTGGTTCGAGCCCACCCAGGGACGTTGCTTTTCTTTTAACCACAAGACAAAACTAGACTTAACAGCCACTGGGTAAACAATAGGGACAATGTGGGAGAGGAAGACACAGGAAGAAGAGGGCGGGTGAAGCTATGTATGCTTTCATAATTGGCACTGGTATTGTCAAATAACAAAGCAATTTCAAACTGCAATATTTTAGTTTTTATTTACAACATAAGCACAGGTCCATCTCTTACATTTCAGTGAAACTATGTGTCATTTTCTGTCAAATGATAGCATGTTACTTTGGAAAAGAAGCAGACATAAAGTACTCACACTGGGATTTTCATGGTAGGCTACAGTGCACTAGGAAGAAAAGTCTCTCGTCCCTGGGTGGGCTCGAACCACCAACCTTTCGGTTAACAGCCGAACGCGCTAACCGATTGCGCCACAGAGACAAGGATACTGCACAAAAGTGAGTTCTAATCTTTTCTCAATGTCCTCTGCAGCCGCACAGGAAACTGACGTGCAGGCTTCTTACTATCACAGATCGAGGTGGGGGGGGATGGGTGATTCATAGCTCAGTTGGTAGAGCATGAGCTTTTCAGGGTTGCGGGTGCAGTGCTTTTTAACAGAACAGCTGCAGTTCCAATTGCGCCACAGAGACAAGGATACTGCACGGGAGTGGGTTCTAATCCTTTCTCAATATCCTCTGCAGCCAAGCAGGAACGGGACATGCAGGCTTCTTACTAGAGAATGCAAAATTTCCCTTGATTGTGCAATCTACAGATTATGCAAAATCACCATTGTTCCAGTTATCGCGATCATGTATTAATTGCATTAGGCCTAAGCACTCTGTGACAGGGGCTTGACAATTGCAGTTGCTGATAAAAACAAATGCGCCCAACGTGGGGCTCGAACCCACGACCCTGAGATTAAGAGTCTCATGCTCTACCGACTGAGCTAGCCGGGCTGTTCAAACACACAGGAAGGTAGGATCTAGACTGTGTAACTATAACACTTAAATCTAACATATGCGGGCGCTACTCAACAGCAAAGTCGGTTTTCATTCTAATCTAAAATAGTATCAAGAGTTATCATCTTATAAAATTGGCAAATGTTTCTCAGGTAATGTACTTAAATGTTTCCATAATAACAAGACTCAGAGAAGCAATACACTGAAGTGTGCCCTCACCAACAGCCTGAAGGGAAGGCATTTGTGACTACCTGCCAAATACACTGGTATGTCTAATTATGCCTGATGAAATGTCAGGACAGTCTGACAATCTCCCAAGAAATAGAAAAAAGGAACACGCCCAACGTGGGGCTCGAACCCACGACCCTGAGATTAAGAGTCTCATGCTCTACCGACTGAGCTAGCCGGGCTAGTTAGCAAACTTTTTGGGGGCGGGGTTTAAAAACATGCAGACCCACTGCAAAAATTACAGCCTTAACATTACCAAACCATTTTATTCTTACCTCCCAGCTACACAAGACATGTGCTTTATATTTGGTGTATGGGTTTTGGTAAATGTATAATACAGTTTAGTAAGGGTAAACATTAGCTTGTGTGAGTTGAGCTTGTGAGTATAAGTATCCAGCAAATGCTCAGAAAACAGGTTATGCATGGCTATTTTTGTTGTGATATTTCTCAGAAATAATGTATTTTGGTTAAGTATTTGTTTAATGGGAATAAAATGTATCTTTATTTAATGTTAATTAATGCATTATGTTCTCTTTTTGTTCTGGACTTTTCTCTGAGAAGCCACATGGCACATTTATGCAAGAGTGACCCTGTGAATGCTTAATTTATCTACAATTGCAGGTATTTGGGTTCATGCATGGCTATTTTTGTGAGCTATCTGGTGTAAGTTGTGTTCTCTGTATAACTATCCTGCAAAGGCTCAGAAAAACAGGTTAGATATTGCTGAGTTTTGATTTGCGATTGGCAATGATCAATGGCTGAAATTTTAAAGGCTTGGTGTGTCACGATCTGGACTCTTAGTATTATGATTTGGACTCTTTGTGTTATTATGTGGATTCTTCGTTTGTTCCTGTTGTATTTTGAAGTTCTGGTCGGTCTTGTTTCCTGTGTTATTTTGGTTCTCTTGTCTCGTGTTTCCTGTGTTTTGTCTATGTACGAATCTGATTCAGATGAGTCGGAGGGAATGATGTCCAATTTGGTGGATCTTTATGATGCAGATGAATGAGCTACACCCACGCTCACCTTCCCCAAACAAGACGAGCTCTATATGGACCGATCAGTGAACCATCCCGATCACTGGCGATCTCCGTATAAGGGCTCGCGTCTGGCCAGATTCCCAGGGGTCTGCGGGGGCCACAAGAGACGTGGCCAACTCGGCGCCATCAGGGAAGTGAGCGGTGCTCCGACTCGTGAGAAATGCGGCCAGACCCAGAGTTGGCTGTCCCGCTGCCATGAGAGCAGCCTCCAGTTTCCGTTCCTGCTGGACCGCGACAGTTTCCTGGTCCAATCCCTGAGCAGCAGCCGTCACCACAAATGGACCCAGCGGACATCAGGTGGAAAAGTCTGTGGGGCCTGTTGTCCGACCTTCGGTGCTTCAGTCCCTGTGGAGGATGAGTGGGGAGGTTGCGTTCCGGGAGACCTCCCTGTCGATGGCTCGTGAGAGGGTGGCCGCCGAGCCATGGACAAGGGACGCGTTGTTCCAGTGGACCACAGATTTGTTCGGCCTCCTTTTTCCAGAGCCGCGGCCTTCGTCTCCAGTGCCCACGCTGCTGCGAAGAGGGCAGCCCAAGTCTGCGACCCGCTGCCCAGAGCGGCAGCCTCGGGTCCCGGTTCCGCTGCCCAGAGCGGCAGCAATCCCTTGTCTCTACTGGGCCGCAGCCCTTCCTAGATTGTTCCTCATAGAACTGGGGTTACATCCAGTAACTCCTTTTTGCTACGCTGGTCTATTCAGTTAAGATGCTCTGTGTGGGGCTGACATTATCTTGCTAGCTACGATTAGCATTCTGTCTCTGATGTCTAATGTGGCGGCAGCAAAGTGCATTTATTCATCACTGTTTTGACGGTGGAAGAGTCGGGGTGTGTGTGTGTGTGTGTATTAGGTTTGTATTAACCTATTTAGTGTGTGTTAGTTTCCAGGCCAGGCAAATGTAAGAAATTCTGTGTGTGCCTGCCTAATGTG
Source organism: Maccullochella peelii (assembly GCA_002120245.1). Classification (NCBI taxonomy): domain Eukaryota; kingdom Metazoa; phylum Chordata; class Actinopteri; order Centrarchiformes; family Percichthyidae; genus Maccullochella; species Maccullochella peelii. The sequence continues at coordinate 22,078 of LKNJ01004969.1, read as the reverse complement.
GTGGTGACGAGTGAGTGGTTATTTTTAATGATATCCTGTCATCTACCTCTCTGGCTCATTCAAGGCATCCATCCATGGTTTGTTGTTCTTTATCAGTTTATAAATGTACATGTTATGGCAATTCATTTTGTATTTTTTAAGTTTGGGTCCCTGGGAGAGACAAAATTTCTCTTCTGGGTCTTGAGCTTAAAGTTTGGGATCCCCCGGTGTAGAGTATTAGAAATGTTATACATACCATCAATTTTGCTGTCATCTGTTCCAAAGCCAGGATATGCCTAGACAAAGAAAAGACACATGAAATTTTCTGCCATACCAAAAAAGTATTGTATAAAAATAAAGAACTTAAATTTTGCATATTTTTGTTGTAAAAGAAAGAGAACCAGTGAAGTTAGCTAGGCCTTGCCTAAAGCGCAACATGATGTGCGCCATCGACTACGTGCCGACCTGAACTTGCGTTAGTTTCAACTGACTACCTCCATATTTCCCAATCAGCTCTTTCCACGGCACTCTTAAAACACATGAAGTACACAAACCAGAAGAGATCAAACTCTGAGTAATAACTATTGTTAGAACCTAAGCAATGCACGCCAAGTTAACGCTAATTAACGTTCATGTTTAAGCTAACACTGCAAAGTGCGCAGGCATTGACGATAGCATATTTCACTCAACAGCTATGGGTCACGCAGTAATAACTCGTACATTAACATTAACGCTAGTATTTTACCCAACAAACACATTAATACCGTCAAGACGAAGACGGGCTTGATGTCAGCTAACGTTAGCTGAAATCTAAAGCTTCGGCTTGATGGGCGTTGGTGCTCAGTGCTAGGCCTCCAGTTGCGCATCAAAGAAATTAAAATAAAGCCGCATAAAAATGCCTTTTATGAGCCAAAATCTTACCCGATAGTTAACGCTACATTTAACCTTCGTGTTTAAGCCGAACAATGTTTTAAACAAAGTACCATTGTTAAGTGCGACACACTTTGCTCCGAGCTGCGCCACCTCGAAGTTCTTTTCTTTTCCATCTGGGAGAGACGGACGATGGCGCGAAGGCCAAACTGGCTTCATAGCCAGGGCCCTGCATGGTTTACATTAAAACAGTGGCTCCCAACCTGGGGGTCAAGAAGGCCCCACAATGGGTCTCAAGATGAATCTGAGAGGTTCACATAATGATTAAAGAGATAAGGAAAAAATATTTTTGTTGCATAAAATAATTTTTAGCTTAAAGGTTGGGAACAATTGGTTTAAAGGTGTATTACAAAAAGTGCTCATAATTTAAATGGCACTCGTCCACCACTAGATGGCGCCATTGTACTACAATAAAGCACTGGTGGCTGTAGATCGAGAGAGAGGCCAGCTGCTGCATTACAACCAGCCCTGATCTCATCGACACACAGAGTAGAGAGAAGCTGTTCAGGTGTCTCGGTTAACCAGCGGAACGTTTATGATATTTAACCATCTGTGAAAAACCGGGTTGTAAGCAGCACACGAGGAGCCGCGACCAAAACCACGTGATCAAATGCGGAAATTGTCCAATAGAGAAAGTAGCGGAGAGAAGAGGGGAGTGGAGGCTTTGGTGTCCGTTTGTATTTTGAGCCGCTGGTGGTACTAGCTGGACTCCCTGTACCAAACAACACTTATATAGAGGTGACGACGACGGTCTCGGTTGTCTGTACAGTTCGGTGTACGAGTTTCATCTGTCGTGACTAAAGTAGGGTAAGCTTGCCAAAACAAAATACATTTACGTTTGACAGTTTGTGCTAACGCGGTAACTTTTTAAGGAAATTATACCAACACCTAGCAAGGACGGAGCTTCATCTGTCAGTACGACTAGCTAACATATAGGTTTTTGTTGCTGAGACACCAGTTAATAATGTTCATTTCAGTCTTGCTAATGTTACCAAAGTCACTTTTAGTACATATTTATACCTCAGTGACAGTCTTGTTATGTTATCATGTGTTGTTTTGTGCTGCGTTATTGCATTTCAATTTTATTTTTTTATTACCTGCACAGTGAACAGCGAAAAAAGTAGAATTACTACTTTTGTAGGGTTTAAATTGATGCAAATGACATTAGCACAAAAAGGCATTGTAATATGCTACTGAAGTTACTAATTATGCTATTGATAATGGTGATAGCACACACACTGTCAGTTTACTGTGTCTACCCTAACTAATATAACTGAGGAGGAGAAAATATTAGAAACACTTCCCAGAATAACACGACACAAATCAACAGCACCACAAACTTCCAAATGGCCATAAAATTGATTCAAGGCCTCTCTAAAACAGTTTCAACAAAGATTTAACACTATAACCTTCATGAAGTTGGGATTTATTGAAGGGCTGTTGTTTTAGACTGCACTAGTTTTAGCAGTAGGCGTAAACAGAGGTTCAAACATTGTAAATAGACATAAAACTAATGATATAGTTTATATATAAGGTCATGTAGATGTTGAGGGTAACAGTGTCTATAGCTTTTTCAGTGGTGAGATATAGAACAAGAGCTGCAGTATACTGTGTACGTGGTTAACAGTGTAGTGACATAACATTAACTTTATAATGAATTGGGTCTGCAACTAATGACTATTTTCATTTCCAATCAATCTGCCAAGTATTTTCTTGATTAATTATTTAGTCTATAAAATGCCAAATTGACCCATTCAGATAGCTTATTTTGTCTGACCAGCAGTTTAAACTTAAAGATATTCAGTTTACTATCATAAAAGATGAAGTAAATAAGCAAATATTCACATATGAGAAGCATAAAAAATGATTAAACCATTGATTGATTGATAAAATTGTTGCAGATTAATTTTCTGTTGATCCACTAATCAATGAATCGCCTTATTGTTTCATCTCAAGTAACAGAGAGTCCCCAGCTTATTCACTGGTTCAGTAAAGAACAAAGGTAAAGTGATATGATGTTAACTTTACTGTTATGTTTCCTGTCACTCAGCGTGTACCTGTTTCACATGGAGGTGCTCAAATCACTTTCCCAAAATAACAAGCATGAATTCAAAGCAGGAGATGGGTACCTGTTGCTGCTCTCTGTGGCATCTGCAATTTTAATTTGTTAACTGTGACACAGAGCTTAGGGAGAGCTGTCAGCAACAAAGCTTGAGTGGGCTTCAGGATTTAGATAAGGTGGTCATGCATGTAAATTTCAATGCTCAGACCGTACTGTAGAAGGAACCAGTCTGTACAATGTGTAATACCACAGTGTGAAAATACAGATGTTACCAATGATGTTTATTGGGTAATTAACAACTCATATAGAGAGTATAACCACACAAACCATCACATTTGTTTTTTTGGATCACACCTGTCCTGGTTGACATTGCCACTACATCCTGTACAGTTCACACATCAAAATGAACAACCCACTCACACCACACCACATTACACGATATATCTGGTACTTTTTCAAAGTTTTATGATAGCTGATTCAAATGAACAGCTGTCTTATATCATGCAGTCTTCAACAACTCTGCTTTAGAGAGAAAATTATAGATTTAAAGGATAATTCTAGTTTATTACAACTGGGGTTGTATTTTTGTGGGTTTGACAATCATTTCTATGGATTATGGTAACATTGAACTCACCAAAGTATTGCAGAGATCTGGGAACACTGTGACATCGTGACAGCAAAGTCTGATGCGTCAAGAAACACGAGCAGTCAGATGATGTGACAGGTTGTAAACGAGCCAACAGTGAATCCAGCTTATTGAAAACTCTTTATTTGGAGGTAAAACTGAAAATGAGCGCATCTGAGATGTCTGTAGTAATCCCTCATTGTGCAGGAAGACTAAGCATAGGTATGGTAATGCTAAGTTGAACAAGAAAGTCGTTGTGATGGATGCTTAAAACGGACAGTTTGGGTAATAACTTTACCTTTTACCTTTGTTTTCTTTTTCAAATAAGTCTGGCTGACCGTGGGGTTTGTTTAAAGCCTGTCTGATTGTCTGACTGCTCGTGCATTTTGCCCTGTTGGATTCCTTTTTAATGATGCTACTGCATTCCCAGTTCTCAGCAATTTGTGAGTACAGTCTAAGTATTGCTGAAAGCAAGGATGGCCATGACTACAAAAATAAGACCCAACAATGTGTAATAAACAGGAATTATCCTTTAGCAAGCTGTATACAGTGGTAGCATCCAATCAAGCATACTTTGGGTGTCACCCTGCTGCTCTCATAGCTGGAGGCTTGTACATTTGAATCTCATCAGTGGTTTTCTAATCATAGCGACCCATTTGGGCGCCCAAAACAGCACTGATATTTCCTACTGTAGAAAGTGGATCATCCTGATTCCAAACTATTCTCAGTGGATGTGACATTTTAAGTTTTCTGTTCCATGATGTGACACCCTTGCCTTCCATTTTGCAGCAAGAAAGGCAAAGACACTGGCGCTGATTCCCGCTCGCTGCGTCTTCGTTCCCAGCTGTGCTACATTAAAGGAAGGAAGTGCAAAGCACAAGTGATTCTTGGCATCACTGGTCTCATAGATGTGAGTGGTTCCTGTTAGAGAATGTGTAAAAGGAAAAATTAAAAGGAAATGCCACCCACTAAAGACCAAGGCCGTTTTTACACCAGCAGCATCTGATCTTTGAATTGTCCAGAGTGGAATAAGATTGCCTTTATCAAGCCTGGACCAAAAGAAATGTATGTAACAGGGCTGCATACATGAGCCTCAACTGTCAAACTATCTGTGCTGAGATCAGGCATTAGCTTGGCACAGGGCGAGAGAAAGCATCTTCAATCTTCTTGCGGCTGGTTGCTGGTCAAAAGAAAACAACATTTAAAAGTTGTTTATATTCACAGTCACCAAGCAGCAACCAGCACAGCTGTGTAGGAAGGCCAGTGCAGATGTTCGCTAGATGTTTGCTTGTTGAGAAAACCTAGACAGTTTTGATCTTTAAGGGCTAACAACACAAATGCATAGGAGCAATGAAAACACAAAAAAACAGGATTGGTGTTGCAGTGTTTTTTAAACTTGGCACTTCCAAACGTGCATGCCAAGTTTGGCATGTTGGTGTTTAATGGTTAGCACTACCCATGATGCCTGATTGGTTAAAGATGCTCTTCAAGCGGATTTTCACAAAGCGCCAGTAGGCTCGCTTTTGTACTAATAATAGCATTAGTTGCTGCCCCAACTTTCTTGTTTTTCACTTGCGTCACTAATACTACAAATACTACTGCTGCAATTAGTAGTATTGCACCAACTACAGTTGCTGTAACATTAGGGGAGCTTGTGTAATAATGTAATGAGTTATTTGTGGCCACGTAAAGCTTTCACCTGTTTTTTGATATTATGTAAAGTCACAGCTTTGGAGAAACTTGTCAACTGAACACGTGTTGGTTATTGCTGTGTAACAGCAGTAGTACCTTAAAATAAGGCTGCTCTCTTGAGTATTATTGTGGCAGTAGATTAAATAGACCTGCCAACAACCCCCTTCACTGCCATTACATTGTTACAATGCAGTATTCTGTGTACACATATACTGTGTATTTTCTTTATTTCCATATTTATATTAAGCACCTCCCAGAGATGTGATGAACGTTTTCCATCTCTGTGAAGCCCACAAACAGCAGCTTCAGCCACAAGATAATCCTCTTAGACTGTTTTGTTGTTTTCCTTTAATTGAGTATCTCTGGTAGAGTCTCTGGTACTCCTGGCTTGTCTAGTACAGCACAGCTGTGCTCTCAGCTGAAATACAGGCTAACCTGAGGTCGTGGATTTGGAAAGAAAAACACCCTGGGAGGCTTACTGTGGCGAGCCGTTATTTATTTCCCCGTTTTATTTCTCTCTCATGTACAACCTTTAACTTCCCCCTTATCTTTCAGTGCGCCTCTGTTGATCTAATCATTGCAAATTGTTTTCTGTCTCTTTTTCTCTCCGGATTTCTATATATTGCTAAATGCTTCTCTCTCGTTGTCTCCTCTGTCTTAACTTGTTTTGCAGGGTCGTTCTGAGGTCAGATTGTTGAGATGACAAGGCTGTGACAGTGTGTTTCAAAGTGTGAACAATTCCTGTGACATGGCTGCTGCTAAGAAGAGTGAGTTTTTATTATTGCATTCCTTGCCTGTTGTAATTACTGTGATGTTCACCAACTTTTCATATTTAATATTTCATATCCTAAGTCTTTTAGTAGTAAGTCTAGTAGTGATTTTCTGGAAGTTATTATATTATAAATTGTAGATACTGCTTTGAGGCAGGCAGGACAAGCAGTTAATATTTAAGATGTAGGCAGCCCAGGCTGTCTCAGGATCGTTTTTGTTGAATAAATCAAATGTCTGGCAACAGGCTGCTAAAGTAATTGCATAAATTTATTTTAGGGGACGTGAGGGAGGTACAGAGAAAGTCCTAACCAGCCCGGTTTGGTAACAGAAAGAAAAAACAGTCTATTGTTCCTAAATCCAGATTCCCCATATGCCTTATTTAGTGTGTATCTTCTCAATTTAATTGTTCCATCTCTGCTGTTTGACATTTGATTTTAAAGTCGATCTGCTTATACAGGAACTCACATCTAGCTCATTGTAGTGCACATGATGGATTACTTCCTGTACATATAAGCCCTGTTACTCAGCCAGGAAGTGGTCATAATGATTGAAGCTGTATCCTATAATCTACTGTCGGTGAATTAAACTTCTCCCTGCATTTAAAGTTTCTTAGAAGGGTTTGGCTGTTGCAATAAAACCTGGAGAAGAAAAAAAAGTCCAGATTGAGAACCCCAAATAGACCTTTTCACCAGTCCATGACATCCTGGAGGCATTCCAGGAAGGTTAATCAATTGCATTTAAATTCACAATTGAGTTGTCCTATGGTTTGGGTTTCTAGGGAAAAGGGTGTGTTGATCCTGGCGAGTCAATGTCAGCAGCTTTACGACAGATTTTTGTGAGGGTAAGCAAATTTATTTCCTCAAAAGCAGGAAGGGCTCAATAAAAAACGCTGCAAGAGAGCAAGACCCGGCAGAGGGCTGTAAATGACTTATCACGTTTTTTGAATATGCTTCTTCTCCTTCCCAATGGAGTATGGGTCTTCAAGGACCACTCAGCAGGCCTTTGTTTCATTCGATTAGGTCACTGAATGAAGGGCGGCATTTTACTAAATGTATTTTTCATGTGTCTGGGTTGGACTGAAATGCCATGGGAAGAGTGTTTGTTGCCTTTTTTTTACGGGGAGAGGTAGGAATGTGTTGACACCCTTGGGAAAATAAAATTATTTTAGAAATAAGAGCTCTGAAGCTTTTACTGTGCAGTCTTTGGCCTTGTTTCCTTAGAACAATTTTACAATAGGCCAGGATCGCTGAAGAACCATGACAGTTTGTCATTCAACCTTTGTCTACACACTAATGTGGAAAAATGTGAATACAAACATTTTCTTAACTTTTTGAAACCCTTTCCCAAGTGGATAAGTTGGAAAGCTCGCCATTAATTTGAGTGCAAACAGGAAAAACATGCATTTTACTGATATGGTTGTCAGCTCTCTGTCACACATCTCACATGAAAGCAACACTATGATCTCCTTAAACCTTTGTAATCACTTATCTTTAATCAATATAGCCGGACATGCTGAATGGCTGTTGTCATTGACATTTGTGTTTCTTTTGAAAAATAGTGACAAACTAGCTCTGAAGAAGCAGTGGCAAGGAGAAGAGATGCAAACGGAGAAGGGTAGACAGAGATGGATTTGTGCAATCTAACTGTAAGGCTGGCAAGCAGGGCGCTTAAAACAAAATTGAATTTGTGTTTGTGTTTTGTGTTGAGTCCCAGGTGTGTTCGTTAACTAATGTCTTCACCAGCTGGAGAAGCTTGTGATTTGCACTGTGGGAAGGGAGATGACTCAAGGTAATAAAAACAGGAAGGAAATCTAGAAAGCATGCTGGCCATAGTGCTTTTTGGAAAAACCCAATCACATGACACAGTTGATCAATTGCAGCAGTGCATTAGTGAGGAGTGAACAAGTTCAGCTGTCCTGCCTGCAAATGCTGCATTGATCGAAACCAAATTTGTTTCAGATTTGGGTTTTATTTGGAGTGTACGGACATTTTGGTAAAAGAGAAAGAGTTCAGAGAAGAAGGCTTATAGGCTAACAGAGCACTGTAATATTCAGCAGAGCAGAAGCAGACAGATTAGTGGAGGGACAGAAGTAGATACAGATTAATCTGAAATAAGCCAGTTCAGTGGGACGTGCACACATGCATATTAATATGTGTGTGAGGTTAAATGTGGGTGTGTGTGTTTTGCTGCTCTGGCTTCGTCTGAGATTATGCGACCCATCGGAAAGGCCACAGATCTCAGTATTGTGATAATGAGCCTGACAAAGAGGCTTGGCCCAGAGCTCTGCTACTGCCTGATGCTGTTTGTATGTGTGCAAATAAATACATCAAATACAAAGACAAAAGTCAGAGCTGAAAGAGCAAAGAGTAAAATAATGCAGTAAAATGGGCCAGTGACATGTTTGTCCTGTGCAAACAAGGTAGCCGCCAGCTGCTCCACGAATTAATAACCATAGTGACAATGGAGGTGAGACCTGTAGTGGCGGGAGGACCCAAACTGAGGCAGGTGATATTGCACAGTTGAATGACTTGCTGGCCTTTTAGGTTGATCACTCAAACTTTGTGTAATAGTACATTAATATTGCAAAGTTATGGATATCCTAGCTTGTGTTGCAGGGTTAGGGTTAGGGGGGTTAGCGCGCCTCGGACTGACAGAAAAAAAAGTGAAGTTAAATTAAAACTGATGGCCATAACATATTAACCTATAGTATTGTGACATTATCCAGGAAATTCCTGTGTTTCTGTGTTGAGGAACATTGAGCACATCAGTAACTTTGAAAGGGGAGTTTACAGTAAGGAAAAATGCATCCACAACCAGCTGTTCCTGCTTTGCAGCTCTATACCAGTAACAATAAAAGAAGACACAGTAAACCGTTATAAAGGGAATAGCCATAAAACAGGCTCATTACATTCTGCTGCGGTGTTATTATTGTCATACATTTGTAACAACTAAAAAGGACAAAGAAAGTGGCTGAGGAAGCTTAACTGCCAAAACAACCTTTGAGGAATCCTTGTACTAGTTATTAGTTGTGATAGTATAATTACATAGATGACATTAAAGTGAAGTGATGTATCGGCAGTGAAAGAACGTTACTGTTCAGTAGAATCATATTGTTTTTTAATTAATTTTAGAAAATGGACATAAGCTTTACCGTGTTATGGTGTTAGATAATTATTTCTAGAGAATTATCAGAAGTCATCAGACCAGCTAGACCCACCAACATCATGTCTGGTCTGTACAATGAGGCTGACTGTGTGTACTTCTACAGTATGTTTTGAAGCGTGTTTGATTGCAACGCTTGTTCTGTAAATACACACATAACATCAGTGCCAGTATAGTCTCAGAGCTGGCCTCAAAACAAACAGGCCACATGTTTAAAAAGTACAAAATAGACTCAGCAGGTTTAGTAATTAAATTGCTTTATTTTTTTAATGAAATTGCGGAAATCTTGGTTAGTAAAAGACCCATTCATGTTTTTTTTACTTTAATATATGAATTTTCCATGAATGCACATACCGGTAGTCAGATAAGAAAACCCATTTTCAGATATCAGCCTACCCTGACTCTTGTTATGCTTTATCTGGATTTGGGAGAGACTTGGGTCATTGTGCTGTCGAGGATCACCGGATTATTGTACAGAGTCTGTTTTTTGGTTTGTTTACATTTTGTATATCTTGGATCAGAACTTCCATTATGGGATATTGTTAATATCGCAAGATGTTCTGCACTATTATTTGTACATAGAGCTTCACATATTAAACAACATTTTAATATAACACACCCACCACCCTTCATTTCCACTTTCCATTTCGATCCTGCACATATGGAACATGATGTAACTCCTGAACTCATTATTGTGACCCAGATTTCTTATCTCTAATATGAGTCTGTGTAAAAGTTTAATGGAACGGGACCCAAATGGGACAGTAGTGGCCTGTGCTTCATGTAATGCAAGGACATAAGTCAGCATGTGAATTCAATTAAATGCATCGGAGCAGTTATGCACTGTATAATTGGCTCTTCAGTATTAACTGAAATGCATTTGAAACTTTCAGACATTGAGGTATGATCAACTGTTATATAATATGAACAGTTTTGCATCCCTTCACACATCTCCCTCATCTGAGTCAGAGTAAGGCAAGATTGTTCCAGCAATGTGTAATTTAATTTAATAAAAACTGTCCAGGCTTCATGTGCTGTTGTTTTGGAATAAGAAATTCATTATGTTGCTATCGGTTTGATCTTCAGGATAAATGTTACATTATTACCAGGCTCTGCTCTATTAGCTTAATAATAATATCCCTACTTAAAGCTTATTTGTAAAAAGACATAAAAGAATGAAATCTCCCGAACTGCCAGGTTGGCGAGAATACCTGAAGCTTTGTTTCCAAACTATGTAGGACTGAATAAGCACAACAATCAAAGTTAATATTTAATAAAAGAAAACATCCTGCGTCATCAGGACTGAGTGGGTCTGGTTTGATCAGATTTGATTAACAGTGACCTGGCGATATAAGCAACAGCCCAGACAATCAGATTCTGATTCCAATGTTGCTTAATCGTGATTGGTGCATGGATGTGAGTGACATCACCTTTTTTCCAACTGAACCCTGCCCACTTTAAACCAGTGAGAAGAGCACAAACAAAAGCACAAATAGACAAATCTCTCCTATGTTAAATAAGCTAAATTGTTCTAACCTTGGCACAAAATAGTGGGTTAATGCAGAACCCCATTGTTCATAGTGATAGGTTGATTGAGAAAATATGATTTCAGGGGCTTTAAAGTTTTTGGAGGAATAGGTATAGAGCTGGTGTCGTAGTCAGTGTAGTAATTTGTATAACTTAATAAACCATGATTTAATACAGTCATCACACTGTCTTTAAATGAGAAAATGTAAAAAAAATTCAAATCTTCTATCTGCAGCCTGGCTGCTGTGCACCAGCCTTGTTCTTCATAGCCAGCGTTAATTAAGCCATCTAGCTTACTGAATTAATAATGTTAAATCCAGATACCTGTTCAGTGTGGTGGTGAAAATGCCTCCAGTGTTCTCTATGACACCCTGTGAGTCTGGATATAAATACACCCAAGCTAGAGAAGTAGCGCCAAAAGGCCCAGTTCCAGAGTTAAGTAGCGCGTTTTTATTTTAGAAGGTTATTGGGTACTTAAAATCAGAGCTACATACACACTGTCTATGCTGTGTTGTCACACAGTACTTGGCAATCAGTTATATTGGCTAAAAAACAAAGCTCAAGCATGGTGGTCATATTGCTGATTAGAGCACCTTTGAAGTCTTTGAATAAATTGAGAATAATTGGAAAGATGGTAATGAGAAATATGGTGCCCAGGAAGTGTATGTGAAATAGACATGATAATGCTGGATATGATAATCTCAGAGTCAAACATACTGCCATTTTCTATGGGAAATGGTATTCAAATGTAAGTGATGGGTGAGTCCCAGTGGCTCTTAAAGGACAACATCCTATTAATAGAATATTTAATAAACATTTAAAAGATTGTTTAAATGTAGCAGAGAAGGGCAGCATATAATTTTATCTATCTCTTGTTTTACTCTCAGAGCTCTGGGAAAGTGAGGCTCTATAATCAGACCCAAAGCCCTTTGAGGAGAAATTGAGACAAATTTTTTGTTGCTGCAGAGAATTATTGTTTTGGGGGTTTTTTTGGGTAGGAGGGTGTTGATTTGTTGAAAAAGTTTCCATTCTCTCACACTGGGAATGAATGTCTGGGCAGGAGAACAATAAATATCACTGTGTCTGAGTGTCATAGGAGAGCACTAAAACCTAAAGGGAAATAATATGTTTAGCTTGTAAGCCTAAACTTGTTTAACTCCTTTATTTTGACACTGAGATCCCATGGAGAATTCATTGAATTTCATTGTATTTGCCAGCAGCCTAACCTCACCTTCATAAATGAATGATTTAAAAGGCCGTCTTTGTTTATTTATCTCTAGGGTTCAAACTCTGTTAAAGCTGCCAGTATCCTGTATTCTGTGCCTGATAACATTTTTACAAGCAGTTGCAAAGCAAAATAATGGTCGCTTAGGAAATTCTTATCATATCAGCAGGGGAAGACAATTGCTGGTATTTAAAAAAAAAAAAAGCCAATAATATCAAAACAAGACTGTATATTGGTCCCTCACCTCTGTGATACCAAGAATCCAATCTGCTAAAGTAGTGCTTGGCAATATATTAGTATGATTTAACATTTAAATCTTAGGTTTATTGCTGAAACAAACAATTATTGATTAATCTGATCGTTATTTTCTCGCTTAATCAATTAATTGTTTTGTCTATAAAATGTCAGAAAAAAAGGCCTTGTTTTGTCCCATCAACAGTCAAAAACTTTCAAGATATATATATATATATATATATATATATATATATAACAAAGAAAACAGCAAATCCTCGCATTTCATAGGCTGGAACCAACAGATATTTGACGCTTTTACTTGAAAACTGAAACGATTTATCGACTATTAAAATAGTTGCAGATTAATTTTCTGTCAATTGATCCTTCGATTAATCGAATACTCGTTTCAGCTCTACATATTTTAAACATTGCGGATAGTGACACTCAGTTTTGTTTGTCTAAAATGACTAAATTATGATTAATTAAAATAAAAGTCTGATTTTTCCTTGAATGATATATATGTATGTTTGCATAAATACATGCCTGTGTGTGTTATTCAGGCCTTTACAGCTCCCTGTGCATTCAGAAAACCAGAGCAGGTTTGAGTGATTGCTTTTGTAAAGTGCTCTGCTGTATACACTCCAATATGTCACTGAAAGGAGTCGAGTGGCGCGGTTGACACATCTTTTCTCCCTTTTAAGGGATCCAGCGGGAGTGTTTGCGTACATGTCTGACCTTCAGCCGCTCTTCCCTCTTGCTCAGGTTGTGCGAAGGCAGGAGGCGTGCGCTTCTCAGAGGAACCCCCCACTGCCGGAGCCCCATCACATGTTCACTTCGACGAAAAGCTGCATGACTCCGTCGTCATGGTGACTCCGGAGGATGACGGCAACTTCATGGTCAAGGTGTGTTTAGCCTTGCAATAGCCTGATACCTACAGTGGCCGAGTATGATCTATTAAAATGTTTTCAACGTTTTTTGCAGATTCCAGGTTTGAACATTTAGACTCAGTGCTGTCTTTTACTGTTCTCAGTGAATTACTACACCACTTTTATCTTAAAATCTTTAACACTCAACCCCAAAAAGTCTGTTTCTGCTGTTGGTATACGTTCTGTTTGAAATTCAGGTCTTGTGACTCTGTGATTTCCACATAAGAGATGACCTCACTCCACCCTCTTACCTTCAGTGTTATCTTCAATCACCGCACAGTCACATGTTACAGTCGGTCCACTGTAACATGCTGAGGGCAAAAAGGAGGACTTAACCTTTCTGTCTGACAGATAATTCATTTTCTTCCATGTTTGGTTCCTGTTCCCATCAGTTGCGCGATGTGATCACACAGATCACAAGAATGATGGTAACAGTCAGAGGTTAAGTTTATTGTGCACCACTGCTATAGTCTAAAAGCAGAATACAGAAAATGGAGAGTTAAATTATAAGAAAGAAAATAGTTATTCCATTTTTATTACAGATTGCTTATTCCGAGTGAGCCTGTCCACTGACTTTTTTAAGAAACACCTCCTTTAGATTTAGTTTTTGCTGATACTACCTACTGTATGTCCAGCTTATAAAGGTGCATTTAATTGGGTATAATTGTATTTGTCTGCTCATAATAAATTGTTGTAACATAGAGATGTTTTTAAAATACTGGAAATGTTTTGAGCCACTTTTTTTTATACCAAGCTCAGTTATCAGCTGGCATCATCACATGCTCGCTTGGATCAAAAATGGTCTGCAGTAGTTTTCTGCCCAGCCTGCAGACATTATTCAGTCTCCATCTGCTTCATGGACACCATGCACAGCAGATAACTTAATCCAAGTCCAAGTTAATTGTCCTGTCAGGGTAATAATATCTCTGTCAATTAGATTCACAATAAAACACACGGCTAAAATGCCTGACAAACCGTATAACATATAAGCAAACAGGAGCAGGTAGGACAAGACTAGGAATCAACAGTTTAAAGGCCAAAACAAAATACAATACAATATTAAATATGTAAACAGATGTATTACCACCAATCAAACAAAGTAATGATTTTTAATCAGATATTACAATAGTTCAGTTTTCCTTGGAAAAACCAACACTAACTCCTCACACATTGTATCTGTATAGCCCACTGGCCCTGCAAGTCTTGTAATTGGTCATAATTAGGGGCTCGACTTCCCTGGGTTCCGTGTTTTTCAAGTGGTGGATATAATATAAGAAGGTAACTCTTTGATCTAGTGGTGCAGTCCCCTCAGTTTCTATATTGATGGGCTTTATCTGCGAAACATCCAGGAGAAGATTAAAGTCTTTTCTCATCACCGTTAATCTCCTCTGACGGCTATAAAGGCACAGAACAATAATATCAGACTTCTCATCTGTTCTCTGCTGTCAGATCTTAAACCCTTGAGGTGCTCAACTCAGGAGCCAAGCAACAGCAACACAAGGTGCCAAAGGCTCCAAAACTTCAAAAAACGTAATAATAGGAGCCTGTGGAAAAACTTGCTCCTGACAGATCAGTGACCATGAATTTGTTTCAGCTGTACAGACTTCCTTAACATTGAAGCTGCTGATGATCAAGATGCTAATGAAGGGCTGCACAGATGAATCATGTTTCTTCTAATTGCACAATTAAAATATAGAGATTGCTTTTTTGTTTTTTGTTTTTTTTACAGCTCTTTAATCCTACCTTGTCCTAGTAGCACCATAGCACCATTATTAGCAGTGAAAATGTAGGGAAAAACATGAGGGATACTTTGCAGCAAATATCCTTCGCTGGATTTGAGCATGGGACATGAAGGTTACATGTCTTTTGAGACTTCAGTCAAATTATGCCGTTTTTAGCTATGCTAGCAGTGTGGCTCCATGGATGGCAATGTTGGTCTCTTGGTTGGCCATTTCACTACTTTGGTCCAGACTGAAATATCTCAACCAGGTCCCCAGAGGATGAATGACTTTGAGGTTCCCTGACCTTTTAGGTAGCAGCACCATGAGGTTGACATTAGTGGTTTTGAGTCAAGTGTCTTAGCAACTGTTGGATGGATTACCATGAAATTTAGTACAGATATTAATTTCCCCCTCAGGATGAATTGTAATAACTTTGGTGATTCTCTGACTTTCTGTCTAGCGCCACCATCAGGTCAAAATATTAATTTGTCCAATGCTTCGGTTTATGAGTAAATACCTGCAAAACTAATACCCATCAGCCTCAGGGCTAATTATCGAATGGTAGCATGCTCATACACTAAAGATACCACTAAAATGGTAACCATGGTAAACATTATATCTATTAAACATCTGCATGTTACCAGTGAGCATGTTAGAGTGCTGATGTTAGCATTTAGCTCAAAGCATCGTTGTGCCTTACAGAGCTGCTAGCGTGGCTGGCTGCAGACTGTTAGTCTTGTTTTTAGATGTTAGATGAGGACAGTAAAGAGTATAACAATAAGAACATTGTCTACAGATGAATAATAGCTCCTAATGGAAAAGCAGTTCAAAAGCGCTGATTTAAATGTTTGAGAAAACACATACACACAGGCAGAGGACCGACCACATGATTTATCTAACAAGTCATGGATTTGTTTCTGTTCGAGTGGCTGGCACACAAAATCAAGTGCATCTCAAGTAGCTCATGTTTTCAGAACGGCTTTTGAAAAGATTTCCTGCCTGCAGGTAGAGTGTGTCCTAGAATCATTTCAGTATTACAGAATGAGTTTAGCTGTCTTTGTTCCCATTTTCTCTCCTTTTTACTATCACTGAATGAGCCTAACCTTCTCGCTTTAGTTGGTAAATGACATTCCTTTGTACCTTTTATTAATTTAAATGTATATATGAATTTTCCCAGTTGTAGCTATAAGTGCATTAAACTTGGTAGATATATTGACCTTAACAGACACCAAACACATTCTTCACACTCTTCTTCTTCTACTATCTCTCAATTATACTCCCAAAGGAAAGTTTTGTACACGCTCACTGTAACTAAGCCTTTCCGAACTTTGAAGCTAATTCACAGCCAAATCAATTTTGCTTAAAAGCTGTGTGTGCACATGTAGATGGACTACCAACTTGGCTGTTCACAGTTACAGAGCAGCCTGTATGTGTGAGTGTGTGTGCGTGTTTCTCAAAGCTTTTTAAGTGTGCTTGAGAGTGGGCACAGAATACTGTCAGCCCGGCGTCGTGGCTCATCGTGGAGCTGGGGGGGGGGGGGGTTGCCATGGAAATGGCAAGGGGGGTTGGCGATCCTCGCAGACAGACCAAAGATGAGGTGGGAGTGTGTGGGATGGAAGCGGTATGCATATAACAGCTGTATGAATACTAGTTTTGATGAAGGGTATTTGAATTTCACAGACTCTGTATATACATGTGGCAGGCAGGGTCACGTAGAAACACATAATCCTTGTTAATTATTCTGTGTGTATGTTCTCGTTTTTGATTAAGATGGTGAAGCAGGAGATGGAAATGAGCTGCTGTCAGTGCTACAGAGTGTTGTTGCAGAGGCCACACATTTTTTAATTCAAATTATTGTGTGTGAAATGGGACAGCCAAGCCAGTGTTTCTGAACTTTCATGTTATCTGTATGAACTTTTTTCAGTAGGTTTACATGCACATTAAATATAATTACATTACTCTGAATAACCAGATTAAGGGTTAAGGGATCAAGTATGTGTGGTTGCCTGCAGGAAACATTGCCATAAAATAAGAGAAAGGAAACTGAAGAGGCAATACTGGTATTTATTTTTAGTTTAAAGCAGCACTAATCCATGTTTTTATATTAACAATGGATCAAATAACTGTGTGTAATGTAAATGGGGCTCATTGTGACAACAGAGAATTATCATCTGACTCATCAGTTACCCTCATCTTTACTGAGGAATTACTCAGGAATTGTTGGAGACCAAAGCAGAGTTAAAAGGAGAGTGAATATTGGACTTCATCAGGACAATAAATGCTAATGTTGCTCTATGTCTTCTGGATGTGTAAACAGACAACTGTTTGCTTACAAGTTCCCTACAACAACTTTATTAAGTGGTAATATGTCAGTGTTGTGTTTACAGCTTGCATGCTTGCTCTGATTATGACTTTAATTCAAGTAAGATAATCTGCTTAAGATGCATACATGCACAAATGACGTACTGCGTTACTGTATGGAGTCACAACAAAATGTATTTTATAGTCTAGCATTGTGCCAACTGCTGTAAACCAGAATTTACAAGAGCTCACAAATCAGTCTTTGAAGTCGATGCATCATTCACTGTCCATGGAGGATCGTCGTTTTTTTCCTCCCCAGTTTCTAGTTAATAAATAGTGTTTTATGTACATAAATACTGACTTAATTGTCTTGGTGAACTGGAAGTAAAAAATGATAACGTGTGTGGTATTCCCTTTCGAGTTGACAAAATAATTGCACCATTGTGTTGGGTGAATGCTGAGTTGTTTGTTTCTCTGAGTGTGTCCAAGTCCCAGCGTGACACATAGTACATCTTTAGAAATGACATGTTCCTCTCGTCACTCAGTAGTGCATACACACAATACACTTGTAAACTAGAAATACTTTAAATTGCTCACTAACTGAAATGTTTCACATTGGTTGTCAGTCTTAGGTTTCTAGTCATCGTTGAAGCATTTCACAACCTCTCTTTTTGTCCACATCTGCAGCATGAAATTCAAACTAAATCAATTTTTCAGAGACAGTTCACAGTCTCTGGACATGCGTGGGACTACGCTCACAGAATGATTATTGTTTTTCTCGGCAGTTCAGTGTTCTCTCTCTCCTTTCTCTCTCATGTTGCTTTAAACAGGGGTCGTGTGGTGCTGAAGCTGCCGTTTGCAGCTCTAGCTGGAGGGGCTTTAGGCTTATCTCTCCTTGCCTGCACTTCCCTGTGGTGTCCTTCTCTCTCTCGCTGTCTCTTTTTTTTTTTTTTTTTTTACCTGTTTCCTCTGTGAGGCTTTCCTCACTCTGATGAATCCCTCATGAATTTTTCTCTTTGCCAAATATTAGGCTGTTCCCTCTACATCACTCCTCTCTCACTTGCCTACCTTATAGTCTCCTTTTAAATTTTGTTTATGGGGTATATGGATTGAAAAAGTGTGAATTGTGCTGTATGCAACAGGAGATAAGATAGAGTGTTGCGTCAGTTATATATGCAACAATTTGGAACCTGGTTTTTATTTATTTCTTCAGAATTTCTTTTATTTCACTCATAATGATGGTCAAGCTTTTGGAGAGTCTCTTCTACAGCCTCCTCTTGAATTACTGACAAATCTATTCACATGGGATTAGTATTATTGGAAGATTTTGGAATTGAGTGAAATCCAGAAGGTGATTCAGTTTTATTTCCTGTCGGGCTAAAATTGACAATCTGGCAGAAGTGAGGGGTATTAAGATCACCAGAGCAGTAATAAATGATTTCAATTAGAGGACTTCCTCAAGGAAAGCCCAAAAGTGTACTGCTTATGAGAATTACTTATCCGTGTTACTCATAAAATTAATCCTTTATTTATTGAGCTGTAATGGACTTAGTATGCAACATGAGGCCAAGCCAAAGCCTGTTTCCCTCTGTATAAATCCCTCTCTCCATGATTCTCGGATTAGTCCAAAGTTTGTGGGAGAGAGAAAGACAGCCATTGTGTTTCCTCCTAATTGCTAAATCTTTACTTGATTATTTGCCTTTCAACTCTCTCTCTCTCTCTCTCTCTCTCTCTCTCTCTCTCTCTCTCTCTCTCTCTCTCTCTCTCTCACACTCTCACACTGTAGGTTGGCTTCCTAAAAACACAGCACCGGTATGAGATAGTGTTCACCTTGCCTGAGGTCCCAGGTCTGGGGAAGGATGTGTGTCCAGCACCAGTACCAAGTCCACACCTCCGGATCACTGATATCACACCTGCAGCAGAGGGTAAGATGACAAAAGAGTGAGGAAAACAAAACGTAAATAAATAAACACAGCAGAGTGCATCTAAAAGAAGCTCTTGAAATATAAACGGCTTAACATGTGTTATAATATCCAAACTCTTGACTTAGAGCCTTATTTAAAGTCTTTATTTTGCTTGTGAGTAGGGCTCAATATCATGCTTAGCTGTATAATCACAATATTTATCAAGCCTCCCTGAAATACCACCATTAAGAGTTTAATATAGTGAAATGACTTCACTCCATGCTTTCCTTGGATTCTATTGAAGCCTAACAACCACTGAACAGTGAACTATATATTGCAGCCTTGTTGGACTCTGCACAGTAGCTAGAAGTAGATAGACAGGAAGCCTAGCTTGCGGGTCGAATGTGATCACTGTTTAACCGGTTGTGCCTAACAAAAACAAAACTGCTGTGGTCAGAGTGCTTCCTGAACATGAGGGCAGCGTTACAGTAATCATGTAAAGTGTTGGTGGTATTGATACCTTTACCCCACGACCACCACCCCAAACAAATCATATAGAAAATAAGAAATTGGTTTAAATTAAATTGGATATCATGCTTTCCATAATCTTGATAGTATACCAAAAAAGGTTCTAGCATCTTTTTAGGTGAATTATCTGTAAATAAAGACAGAATAAATTATTTTGCACCTGAAATGCAGAGTAGTTTGGGTAACTGTTTTCAGCCCTGAGTAGTGTCTGCAATCTTCCTCTCAGGCAGCATAACAGCCCCAACAACTTCCACTGAGAGGATAGGGCAGCATGTATGTTGTCTGAGAGGCGAAATTCCATAAATCACTCGCTACTGCTCTAAAGCTTAATTGCTGTGGGTGCACGGTAATAACTGATAAGCATATTAACATTTTGATCAACTCAGAGCTTCTCCCATCTGGATAGTAAGAGGACACTGTTTAGAGGTATTTTGATAAATTAATCTGAAACTGTAAAAGTGACGGGGACGTCAGTAGAAATTATGCCCTAGACCAGCACACCTGTACAAAAACAGTCTGCAGTGCAAAAAAGTCTTGGAAACCACTGATGAAGAGGAACTTAGGTAGCCTGGGAACCAGACGAACCTGCGAGCTCGTGTTTGATTTGCTCTGACAGATGTGTCTGGTTCCCTCCGACCTGGCCCGGGTCTGTTTTGTTATCAGTCTGATCCATCGCCTCACGCAGAGAGACAAAGAAACAGTGTGTGTGTGTGTGTTTAGTGAAACTGCAATAAAGAGGAAATCCAATCTCTCATCTTTGTATTTCTCTCTCTCTGTGTTTTCCAGGAGGTCTGAAGGTGACGTGTGAGTACATGGCCCAGCAGGAGGGAGTTCTGTGCGAGGAGGTGCTGCTGCTGAGCGAGACCAACGAGGACGTCAGTATTAAAGTCAAAGTTCACGCCAGAGTCATGGGTGAGGTTACTTTATCAATATAAATGATATTAATCTAATTTTTCTTTACAGCATATACAGTTTACATTGCATCACACTGCAGCTTCTAGATGACCTTCTAGAAGTCTAGGATTAATCATTTGGGAGTTACCTACATTTTAATGACTGTAAAGGTTACATTGATTAGTTTTTCTAGAATGTCAACTTGTAAAGCCTTAAATGAAAACACTCGTTTTTTGGAGATTTAACCTACTAAGTGATGAGAACAAAGATGAAATATGCTCAGTGTGAAACCTGAAGCAACCACAAAATCTTTATAAGAGACTATGATAATATAAAGTTAAGTTTGTGCCTTTTAAAACTTCTTCTTCATCTTTAAATCGCTTCTTTTGTCCGACCAACTGTTCAAAACCCAAAGATACAAATGAGAAGCTGGAACGAAAGAATATTTGGCATTTCTTCTTGAAAAATGACTTAACAATTAATCGTCTGTCAAAATAGCTGCCAATACATTTTCTGTCAATCCACTAATCGATTAATTGACTAATTGTTTTTTTAAATCAGCATTTTCAAGCCCAGTAGGTTTACTACAGCTGACTGCTAACATGCTGCTGCCTCTTCTAGTTTTAAAGTGAGAACTGACACATAAACTGAAGGTTGAACTTGCACTGTTTCCACTTGTGTGCTGCTGCCTCCTGCTGGTGACTCTGCACTCACTCAGGGTCAGAGTCACTTTAACAGCACTTGAACTAAATCACAAGTTAATCACCAACAGTCCTGAAATATAGGAAGCTAAATGTGGTTTACATACATTTTTACAATAAAAACATCTGATAAAAGTTAGTTTTAAAATCTCACAGCACATATACTGTGCAGATGATCTTTTCAGTACTCCAAGGGGAGTATAAAATCCTTGGTATGGTATCAGTGTCAGTAAGACTGAATTAGATGCTGGAGTTTGTGTCATCAAATGGTATGTGTCTTTCCATTTGTGCCTGTGTAAATATAGTACTAGTGTGTGTGTTTTTGTATGCATGCATATGTGTGTTTGAGGATGAATGGTGGTTGTGTTGGTGAGTGTTTATTTTTACTCACAGAGCGTGGCCTGAACATCTGTCCAGATGTATTGTGTCTAATTGAGGCCTGGATGACGACCAGATCAAAGGATTAAGCTCTGCCTCTGCTTTTACTCTTAGCTGTACTACTGCGTTTAGATCAGTGACTGAAAGAGTAAAATATAAATTGACAGCAATTTTGATAATTGCTTAATCATTCACGTGTTTCATCATCAAGCAAAAATACAAAACTATTTGCCAGTTCCAGCTTCTCAAACATGAGGATTTGCAGTTTTTATATGTTTTATATCGTCGTAAATAAAATATCTTTGGGCTTTGGACTGTTGGTTGAACAAAACAACCAATCTGAAGACAATTCATCAAAAAATTAAACACTGATTAATGGATACTGGACACATTTGTTGTAGCCCTAATGATCACTCAGTAGGTACACACTGCAGTCATTCCCCTGCTTCCATGAAGGAAATGGGAGGGGAAAAAAATGTGTGTTGCATTGGCCGGGAATCGAACCCGGGCCTCCCGCG
>LKNJ01004968.1:0-50708 GCA_002120245.1 Maccullochella peelii | reverse complement strand
CCTCCCTCATCTTTTTAAGTGGGAGAACTTGCACAATTGGTGGCTGACTAAATACTTTTTTGCCCCACTGTAAATACTGACCAAAGCATTTACATGAGTGATGAGATTTAGTACTGCAGAGGCCGAGATATCCTGACTTTTAGTCCCTGGTTTAGGTCAAGCTGGCTCCTACACTTCCCATAATGCATCTCAATAGTCTCTTGACCTGATCATCACTATGACATCACTATGATGACATCGGGGCTATTTCTCAGACTTGACATTTCTTGAACTTTTTAGAAAGCATTATACATACTGTTTTCAAAATCAGCGGAGTGTCCCTTTAATATAATGACCAGACAAGATGTTCTGTGTACATGCTCCGACTGAGAGCCCAACCAATACATCGCCCCATTTTAGCTCATTGCAGCTACATCTGTATCATTGTATACAGTATGTCTGTATGTATATGCACAGATATGTTTGAGGTCTCCTTGTATTGGTCACTATTCTTTAAAAACCAGATTTGTTTAAGTTGTGTCTCTATATCAGATTATATTATACATCAGATGTGTTTGACTCATAAAATATCGATACTGGAATTAGCCTCATAAATCCTGCATCAACAGGGCTCCAGTCAGCAGAGAAATGGCACTAACATGCAATAGACCAACTCCAGCTCTCCACAACAGTTCCTGCTTCTATTACTCGTCCTAAAGAACACGTTGAACAACATGTAGAATCGTCCTCCATCGTTCATCAGTGCTGTCTGAAGAGCACTGGGCTCGAAACCTTTACTTGCAGTTATGTTTGTCTTTGCTCTGTTATTTATTCATTTCAGCACATCAGAAGCTATAATAAACATGTTCATTTTTGCTATCCTTCTTTGTGTTGATTCTCTCTGGGCCTTTTGGAAGTCCTGTTTCCCAACTGTACTTTAGCAGGATAATATTATTTATTTCATCATTTATATCGACACACAGACACACACACTGTGCATAACAAAGCTTATTTGCATATTGCATACCAAATGGTATTTTTTAAAAGAAACGTTCAATCATACTGTGAATTTCACTTAAAAATGCTCGTAGGCTCTTTATGGAGGAACAGGAACTGTATCATGTATGCCAGTTCTTATGGTGAAGCCCTATCTTGTAATAAACTGCCTCCCTTTAATAGACCAACATAAATCATATGTGAAATGGGCGAAGTGTGGCTTCTTCTTCTTTTCCACAGCTGCATGCGATTTACCAAAAGTGCAGTCAAACAATGAACTGCTTATTTATATAATATCAAAGCAGCTGCAGAGAGGGTTGAATGTTTTTTCCCCAGTGCGTAAATTGGTTCCTTTGCCTAAGACGGTTTGATGAATGTGCCGGTTAATTAGTCTCATCAGCCATAATGGAAAGTCTGAAAGAACCAAGCAGGCTCCATGCAGTGCATTTGAACTAATCAACTGTCCTAATGCCGGTGTCATCCATTTTAAGGAAATTGTCTCATTGAGAGGAAAACAAAATATTTACATGAATTAATATCAATGAGATTTAAATGTGCCCGATTCAGCCAAAAGGCTAATTTTCCTCTGCTTTCCCTGGGCAGGTTGATATTACACATTTGAGCAGATATAAGATGAGCCTGCCCTCAGTGTGGTGAGAAGAGGCAGAAACTACAGAGCTGCTCTAAGGAAGAGCTGGAAACATGGAAACAGGAAGGCAGATAGCAGGAGATGAATGGAGTTAGGAGGACAGTAATGCTGCTCTATTGTTTCATGCTCAACACTGGTTGCAACAGAAAATGCAGGGAGGGAGAGCTGAAGGGATGAGAACATACAGCATCAGGAAAGTACAGTCTCTTTGGCTTTCATGATGTTCTCAAGTAAGTCAGCAGCGTTTGGACTGTTAACCTGAATCAAAAAGGCACGTGTGACGTCAGAACTGTAGCTTGCAGAAGCATCACAGTGCTGCTTTGTCATGAATAATGTCGATGTGTTGGTGTTATTTTTGATTGCTAAAATATGCGTAGAATGTGATATCTTATTTGCGCTGACGGTCAAGGCTGTATGATCCCTTCATCTGGCAAGAGAGAACTAGCTTTAGTAGAGGGTTTTAGCTTACAGTCTTACATCTGCAAACTAGGAGGAAGGAACAATCCATACCCATAAATTCAATCCCAAGATGTTCTGTCAGTGCAGGAAGGTGACAAACAAAGACAATTGGATTTTCAGATGAGGTCATATTTGTATTTCTCACATATGTGTTTTAAGGTCAAAGAGATGTCGTCAGATTTTGCTTGATGGATTAAGGGTAACACACTATCAAAAGTCATTATACACAAACCTATACACTGTAGACCTTCTGCATAAACATGATGTATCTCAAATCTATCCTAAAGGTACAGGAAACATCTAACACCTAAAAAGATGTCCAGACACCAGGGAGGTATGTGCATTTCTATTAGATGCAAACAGAATCGTGAACAACAAGGCCACATGGCGTAGGTTGTTATGGTAATCCACAGCCATGGCACACGTTGTTTAGGTAACACGGGAATCTCTAAACTGTAAATAGGAGCCAGATGAGCTTTTGACAAGCTGAGCACAACAAGAAACCAAATGGAAAGACACCAACTAAAGCATCGCACACTGTACATCAAAAAGCCCAACGGATGACAAAACGAGCTATCTGTTTCACTGTGTCTATTGCCAGACAAGGGGGTTGTTATTGGACAGTTCTGTAGAACCCCAGATTACACTCAGTAATGTCTTTTCACATTCATGTTTTCTACAGTGTCGGATGTTAATTGCAGATCTGTGACGGGCACAAACTCCAGTCTGCTGCAGGAGAGTCAGACGTGCCACAAGTCATCCACTAACCGTGACCTCCACACCCTGACTGTCACTGGGCCCGAGGCCGAGAGAG
Source organism: Maccullochella peelii (assembly GCA_002120245.1). Classification (NCBI taxonomy): domain Eukaryota; kingdom Metazoa; phylum Chordata; class Actinopteri; order Centrarchiformes; family Percichthyidae; genus Maccullochella; species Maccullochella peelii. Next base: position 47,811 of record LKNJ01004968.1, on the reverse strand, counting down.
AAATGAACTTAACGATGCCAACGAGCGGTTTAGCATTATGGCCGGGCCGCACCGCCTACCTCGCTGAACTGCTGCAGCTCGCACGCGTGTGGTGTCTTTCTACACTGAGTTTGCCTTTGATAAATGGGCATCAATAATAGAATGTTTCATTTCATTTCATTATACATTTCATTTATATTTAGTTTAGACAGAAAAAGGCAGACAGAAAGAGGCTTGTGCTCAATTATAACTGGGGAGTTGTTGTTTTTTCAGAACAAATCATTTCAGACCACTGTCTATTAGAACTGCACGCGTCACACGAAAAAATCTGAATCTGTAGCTGAGCGGCGCTGCAGCCGCGCTGTAACATGGCGCCGAAATGAAAAGCAAGAGGTTCCACGACACACACGCACTGCTCAGGTAGGCGGTGTGGCCCATGCGTAACAAATATATTGCTGCTTTTCATTCGGAAAAAACACTCACTACAACACTTCCTGCGCTAAACTGTCGGCTCATTTGGTTTTGCATCCAGTTCTGACTGAAATTCACAAAGGATAGTAACAAATAATACTTTTTCTCTGTCACTTGGAATAAGCTCCTTATTAAGTTATATTGTGAAAAATCTGCCAAATGTTTCACCTGTGTTAGTCCTTCACTTGTGCAACACTTCAGAGAAGTAGGCATGGGAATTCTCTCAACACTAATGACTGTCCATCACACGTCAAAGGACACATCCAGGTGAGGCCAGTGTTCCCTATTTGGACTTTTATTTCTGCTGTGTCCCAGTGTCTGAACCAGGAAATATATATCAAATTTAAGTTAAAAAAAAACATAGAAAAAAATAACAGAACTTGATGACATTAAGTGCTTTAACACCTACAATTGTGAGTTTCCTGTACCTTTAAAATACTGTTGAAGGTATGTATTCCTATTACAACACCAGTTTGTTATACATTTTGCACTGAAATGAAAGACTGAAAATGATCTTAATACAGTATCATACATTATGTATCCGACTTTAAGGCACACTACTGCATTAATGCATGCACTTACAGCATTGTGCTTGCATTTCTAGACTGCCGTGCCAGACAGTCAGTAAGGAGGATAGGGTTACACTCAGCAGTCAACACTCTAAATTTAGCATGCAATGACAATCATGCACCATTCCCAACACATACTAAGGGCTCATTATTTTGGACATTTCAAAAATAAAATTTTAAAAATCTGTGAATTTATCAGTGTTTATGTTGATTGTATAAAAAAAGTCAATAACACAAAACTGGGATTAAAAAATATTTGCATGCTGTCATTTAACAGCGGTCACACCGGACATCTTCCGCTGCTGCTCACACCTCGATCACACTGATGTGTGTTTTGCAGTGTGCGCTTTTGCTAGGCAACATCATGGCTGTGAATTGAGAAAACCTCTGTGAGAAGCAAGGGTGGAAGTGGTGTGACACTGTTATAGCACTGGAGAACCTCTTAGATGGTTGGACGTACAAAGTGTCTGACACTAGAAACTGTTGGTCACACCTCTTACCAGCAGTCAGTGTTGGTTTCCATTAACGATGAACCTTCAAAAAGTTGTTTCTTAAACCCAAACTAAGATCACCAAGTGGTTTTTGTGCCTCAACCTAACCCTTGAAGATATCAATGGCAGTTTGTAATGGAGGTGTTGTCCTGACAACAGGAGCACCAGATCAGAAAAGGCTTATGGTGTATGGGTGGTTTGGGAGGCAAAGACAGACAACTTGTTTTGGCATTTAGTTTGGAGGACTTGTTGCGTAAATGAAAAACAATGGAAAAAAGAATGGGGGAAGTCTTTGGCTTAACTTAAGTGGGTGAGCATGCACAGACAGACACATATCTGATCAAACCTTGTTCAGCTTCTCCTGCTTTCAGTCGCAGTATCGCTACCACCCAGATTTTGCTGTACTGAGTTAGGACAGTGGCATGAACACGCTGCCTGTGGGCCTAAATGCTATTTGCACTTGATTATTTAGCCTGTTTATGATGTGGTAATTATTGTGAGATCAAATAGGAACAAGAACTAACAACTAGAACTTTGGATGTGTGGGAACATAAAATGCAGGTGGAAATCAAAACTAACAAACTGAAAATGAATATAAAAACTGAAGAAAACAATGATCTTTGTACTGTCAATTGGTTTCATTCCTTTTCATTGGACAGCCCTTCCTCCTAAAAAAAAGTGACATATTGCATGTCATTCATAACAGTGAGACTGTATTTAGGTCTTTATACTGATTCTAAAAAAAAACATCTGTTCACCTCTAATGTTACAAATCATTTTAAAGTTTTTAGTTGTTAAAGAGTTTGTGCTTATTGTGCATATTTTAACATATCTATACAGTAGATGATGAGTGAAATCTTGTTGAATTTTTCTGTCTTCTCCACAGTGAGAACTCCCACTTAGAGGTTACTTATCCTGCACACACAATCCTGGACCCTGGGTTTAATCCATTATCTATAACTGCTTATCCTTAAGCCCAGTTTTCAGGCCCAGGTTTCAGAATGTTGCAGACCGGCGCACTGCAAGTAGCTGCAAGTTTCAACTCGTCTCGTGAACAGTCACACCTACGAGCAATTTAGAGTCGTCAGTTAACTTAACCTGCATGTCTTCGGAGACCACTACCGTACCGCCCCCCTGGGTTTTAGTGTCCCACAAATTGCTTCTATGTGCTATGGTCACATTGAATAAAGAATAAAGTGCAATAATATGCAAGCATATCCAATTTGCTTCATTTTTGATTGTGGTTTGGGAACACTATTGTTTCACAATACAACAGAGGAAAAGGCACGCCTGTGTGACTGCTCAATGCCCACACTGAACGTACTCAAAGCAAACAACTGAAACACACACATATCTGTGGGACGGTACAAAGCTTGTCCTCTTTTGTCCAAAGTGGCTCCTAATAAGTGCATTCAACCTCTGTAGGAAGAGAGGAACACAGTAAAGCATGTAAGTGCATCTCTCCTAGACAAACAACTGAGATCGCACAAAAGAAGGCTCATGAAGCAAATGCGTACAAGGTTGAGGTGATGAGAGTCCAGCCCCGACTTAAGACCAGGATGGATACTGCAAAATCAACGGGGACTACCAGAAGCATCCCAGGTGGACTCCTTTATGTGGCTAGACTGTCAGAACATCTGGCCAGAGTCTTCAAGTCACAAAGAGTCAGCTCTGGAGTGATGTATGACATCGTCATGACATCATGTGTGGGAAGCACTACATCAGTGAAACAGCAACAAGCCTGGACAAGAGACTGAACAAACACCAGAAACCGACATCAGCTGTCCAAAACAGCTCACAGCCTCAACTGGGAGGAGGTCAAAGGTCAGCGACCAGGAGTCAGTGTACAGCTCAAGGAGGCCATCAAAGGCCATCTTTGACAAGGGTGAGATCTTCCCCACATATAAAGCCTGATACCTGATCATAGTTCCACACTTCACAGTCACATGGTGACAAGTGAGCCATCTCCACGACTAAAGAAGACAGGCAGAGGAGCACAATGGTCATGCTGGACTTTGGCAGACACGGGCTTCCACAAATTAGGAGTTGCAGTAGTCAAGGCGGGAGATGACATGCACCTGGATAAGCACCTGGGTCACCTCCCTAGTGAGGGGGCAAATTCTCCTGATATTGGAGAGGACTACTGCTGCAGTGTTTTCAGAGAATGACAGTTCGTCTTCCAGGATCACATCGAGGTTTGTCACTGACTGCGGAGTTGGCATCAACACAGTATTGCCAGGCAGGCATCCCCTTGAAGGAACACAATCTCGGGTTTGTCCAGGTTGAGATCCCTCGTCAGCCACAGGAACGGAATCTCTGTGGCTAAGATTCCACATTGTTGCATCATGGCCTCTTGTCCAAAGGCTGTGTGTGATGGGTGTAGGAGTTGTCCTTCTCAACTGTGGCCAGCAATTTCCTTAAATTGCTGAAGACAGCCCAGGCAGCCCTTGGAGCTGCTTTCAGATTGGAACACTGACTACTTTTACATGCACAAAATATTCAGTTTTTTGCCCTTAGTCTGAATAAGACAATATTCCTACTAAGCTGTTTACATGGCTAATGAAAAAGAATATTCCCCTTTACATGCAGCCGTCAATGCCCTAACATGTCGTTTATCACGTCAAAATAGGGAAAAGTGGACCCATATCAAATTCGGAATATTGTCATATTCAGAATAAAAATTAGTGTGCGTGTAATTGACAATTTATGAATCTGTTTAAAAATGTAAATGTGCAAACTTGTTTTTGGACATTTAAAATGGAAATAAAATGTCTAGAACTTCAATTCAACTACAGTACCACATGCAGCTTTAACATACAAAATAACATGCAAAAAAAGTTTTGGGATGCACAAATCACAGATCTAAGGAGAAAAATAACAAAACAGGTACACAGCACAAGAACTGATCATTGAGCATGCTCTAATTCAAGAACAGAAAGAAGAGGAAATCGACATACTGTAAAAGCTGGCCATTACATAGTTTTGGCAGCGATCACCAGTAAATTCATTTGGACACCTGAGTAGGAAACAAAAGAAACAGACAAGAAGAGAGAGGGAGTTAGTTTATGCAAGAGCTGTGCAAAACCCACGACAGTCATCACTGGTGTTGGCAGGAAGGGCCAGCTAGACCAATATGTCTAGCTATTGTCTGTGAGCCTGAGTTCTGTTAATCACCTCAGACCTTCATACTCACGTACATTGAATTATGATGTCCAATGCAGGAAGATGATCTGAGAAACATTTTGTACAGGCCCTCCGTCAAGCTCTATAGGTTTGAATTCTGTCTCAGCAGCAGACTGAAGTTTGCATGTACGTACGCGGCCACTCAGGACAAGCCTAGCCATTGAGGGCTCCCAGTAATGGCTCTGTTAGTCCTGACATGGCAACAGCCCAACCACTGATCCCCTGGGCCTCTTGTATGTAAGACATGTTTTTTGAACAACTGAGTTTGGACTTGAAACATCAAAATCATCGCTGCTTTACCAACCACACAGTGGTCAGAATAGCACTGGACCATTGGGAAAAAGTTTTGCATTCCTGTTAGTGTTCTCCTATGTCTTGGTTTCTGAGAGGGATGGTGGGTGAGGTTGGATGGGAAGAGCAGTAGACTCACCACTTCAACCTGAGATGGAGGCACTGCTCTGGACAGCATGGATGAGGTGTGATGAGATGTAAAGTACATGCAAATTTCAGTGCACTTCTCCAAAGAGGAGTGTGTGCTTAAGCCTTTAGAGGCATTTAGAGGGCTCCACCTGAGCTCATAGAGATAGAGTTGGAGCAGATCAGGAACAATGCCTAGCTTATCACTGCATATAAGGGAAACATGGATTTCTCCTCCATTTCTTGGAGAAAACATGACGGGGTGAAACACCAGCAATGACATGTGGGATTGAATACAGTTGTGTTCACATACGTTTTGGGTCTGAGACTTTCTTAAGCACAGCTTGTTCACATCGGTGCCCAGTGAATCCCGCCAAGCACCTGGTTGATGGGTAGAAAGGAAAAGAGATAAACAGCACTAACTTGTTACACACAAGACATGAGTACACATGGACAAGCACAAAGACATCCAGTGTTCAGTCACAAAACAGGAAAGGATCCAGGAAACAACAACGCTGATACTGGACTTTCTGTTGGACCTTAAGGTTAATGCACACTACTGCCTACAACAACTCCTGTGATGACAAAACCCACTATCCAGGGCTCAATTCTATATTTTGCAGTAAATGGCTAATTTCTGTGGCCTAGACCCCGGGAAATGGAAGGTTAGGTTCAGGAGATCAGGTCATCTTCTACTACCTCAATGGAGATGTGTGCAGAGGCACATCGATCCTACATCTTACTCCAGCTCTTGGGAGAAAGAAATCAAGTTCTGTCAGCAGTCTAAACTTCTGCTGTGACTATTTCGTTCTGTCCTGACAGGTCTGAGATCTGGTGAGAGCAGACTTTTTGCTCATCTGTTTATGAAACGCTTCCTGCCAGGGGTCAGGTGACAGCAGCCTGTGGTGTGCACTATAGTAGGATTTGCCCCTGGTGTTGAGAGCTCAGATCACCCTGAAAACTGCTGTCCTTTAAAACAGCACTTCCGAGGCTAGGAAGTGATTAATGTGCCCTTTCCTCTCTATCTTGCCTCATCAAGATTGATGACAGCAGCTGTTCTGTCATTTCGCGGCTAAATCCAGAGTTGTTTCCCTTCCCCAAAAGAGTGATAAGGTGTTCCAACTTCTCTGCTCAGTGTGGGCATGATCTCATTACGTAACACGCAGCAGTTTTCAGACAGATCAGCAGTTGTTTGTATATTACAGAGGAATCCAGGGGGCTGCCCAGGCCAAACACCAGCTTACAGGTATGTTCCGCATGGCGCCGACACAGACCTGTCTCTGTGTCAGCGGCATTTCTAAAAACGATTGTCTTCCTCTACTCCTCAAAGACATGCATGATGCATGATGGCCGTACAGACTTACCCATGCCCCTTTTTTGGTTTTGCCTGCTTGATGCTCCTGAGAGTTCTTTGACTCACCGAAGTCAATGGGCCTCATGCAAGATCCACTCGTACTCGAACAGATCTGTTTTTATGTGGCCTGTTCGAGTGATTTAAGAGAATTTGTGGCATTCACCAATTTTCTTGTTATTAGAATTTTCTCTTTGTCTTTTGACCAGAAAATCATCTGAATGAATTTGGAGTTTAAGTATTAAAGTATTAAAATAAAAGATATACCTCTGGCAAACTTAATGCAAAATTGATGACATTGACATCTGTACTACTAATATTTTCTAATTTTTCTGGTCCTCTAATACCACTATAGTGACACTGCTAAACTTGTCTGCAAGCTTCTGAAAACAGGACTTAAGCTCTGTGGTGTGAAATCTTTGATCCTTGGTCTGAAAGAATTTGATCTGTGAATTCAGTACTGGATTCAGATGCTATCAAACCTGAATCCTAACCACACATCACTGTCACATGATCACACACTCTTGTAGTGTCTTTGGTGCATATTGATCCGCCATGCTCTCTCTACCAACAGCAGGTTTCAGTGTAGTTACAATGTTCTGTTGGCATTACTCAACATATAGAGGATGTCATAAATCACTGCATTATAACCTACAGTACATGTCATACCTGCAGAGAAACTTTGTGCTGCCTGGCATGATTTCAAGGGTGAAGCACTCCCCTCCATTAACACAGTAGTTCCTCTGGCTGTCACTGCAGCGCGTCACATGACTGGAGGTCTTGGCTGTAGTGGTGGTGCTGGTGGCTGCTGCAGAAGACACCAAGTAATTAGTGGAGCAAGAAAACGACACAGTCACATAGGTTACACTGAGTTTAAGCAAATTCTTTTTGGCTGCAAGTTTGCAGAGTGTGGAAAAAAACATCCCCACCAAAATCACTCACCGTCTGTACCTTTGAAAGGTGGATCTGAAATAGCAGCTTCTGCAGTCAGATTAGATTCAATTCAACGGATTTTAATGGAGACCCAGTTTGACTGCAAATAAATGTTCAGTACCACAACCAAGAACATGAGCAAAAGGAATTTGTATATTTAGCTATATTTTGGTGAAAATTGTATTTGGAACATAAGTGTGCAGTAGTAGCTCCAGCCAGCTCCTAGTATTCATTCTGTTGTCTGCCACACACGAACTCTGCTGTCATTTCAGATCCAGCCTCCTCCTGCCCTGCAGTAACCTCTTTCCCACCATTCTCATCACCTGCCCAACCCTGCCCACCTGCTCACCTGTTCCCCATTTCCCTCATCAGCCTTGCAATATGTACAGTATACTGACTGACTCCTTGCCAGATTGTCTATTGTGCTTTCTTCTCCCCTACTGAGAGGAACTACGACATTGGGAACCAGAAGTTGCTGGCGGTCAAGCTAGCACTGGAGGAGTGGAGGCACTGGTTGGAGGGGACGGAGCAGCTGTTTGTTTTTTGGACCAACCACAAGAACTTGGAATATATGATCATCAGAATCAGCTTTATTGCCAAAGTATATGTACACATGCAAGGAATTGGACTATTTTCATTGCTCTCAATGTACTTACACATGAATAGACATAACAGCTAAGAACAAGGACAACAAAGCTGAACAAACAAAGGTAAAGAACAGGACAATTATGTACAAAAGTATATGAAAAAAAGTGTCTATTATTATTAAATCATGGCTGAATTCCTGCCAGGCCAGGTGAGACCAGTCTGTAAAAGCGCATTCCTGCTCCGCGGAACAGAATGTCCGGCTGTCCATGCGGGACCTACCCTACAGAGTGGAGTCCAGGAAGTTGGCTCCTCGGTTCACGTCCTATCGCCAAGGTCATCGACCCAGCTGCGCTCCTGCCTCCATCTCCTTTGATCCATGTGGATCCTTCCTACCTTCCATGTCTCTTGGGTCAAGCCTGTCAAGGAGATTCCACTTCACTAGTAACACCTTTCCTGCCATTTCCATCACCTGACCTTCCCCACCCACCTGCTCACCAGTTTCCCATTTCTGTCATCAGCCTTGCAGTATATATACAGCCCGGCCACTGATTCCCTGCCAGATTGTCTATTGTGCTTACACCTTAACTATCCAGCCTTTTGTTCTGCCTGCCTAACTTTGCCTGCATGATCCCCTTCCTGACCTCTGGACTTCTCACCTAACTTGGTTGTCTTTGAGTTGTGCTTCTGGGTTCAAGCCTGTCATCCTCTTTGTCTTCACAGTCGTGAGACAAACCGGGTCACTGCTATTGGAGTCCAATCTGTTGTGGGTCCAGCCTGACTACAGCTGCCATCCTCCACAAAGAAGCAGGCTGCAAACTTTTCAAAGCCAGCTACAAGCCTATGAGCAGTGAGTATTTGATACTCAGAACATAGGTTTTTGGTGGAGCATTCCTTTACATCACTAGTGAGCAGTGAGAAATTCTGTATTTTCAAAAGATGATGATGTCTGAGATTTTGTCCCTACAGTAAACCATCATTTAGCAGTTAAAATGTGCACATGTTGCTTCTCTTCAAAGATTGCATGACAAAAGAAGCCAAGTGTGTCATATTCAGTTTCAAACAAAGTGATGAGTAAGTGATGATGAGTTAAGTCAGCAATGACCTGTGGAAGAGCATTTTCCCTGTCTGACGCATCTTAGATCAGCATCACTGAAAGTGAAAACTTTTTCATTCAGTTTTTCAAAAATGAGTTTCGGGGATGTGACAATATACAGTGTCATGGTATGATTTGGACGAGCTGAAGATGGATGAAAATAAATGTATTTGATCAACTGGCTCACAAACAGTGGGGCAATATATATATATATATCTCCTTTATGGATACCTAATACTTTCTGATACATAATGTTGTAATTCCATCTTTGCTACAAAGGGAACATGTCCCAAATTAAAAAACTGTCTCACTCACATTTACACCTACAGGCAATTTAAAGTCTCCAGTCCACTTAACCTGCATGTCTTCAGACAGAAAAACTCAGTGAGATCTAACATCTCTCTACAAAATCTGACACTTTTTCATTTCATGTATAAATGGTGAGCAACAGATTTTATTTTATTTATATTATTACATTTTTTTAATTTTATTAACTTTTTCCTGATAAATCACAGTTCAAGAGCAATACTGAGTGTGAGTCCAATACTGCCCATGTGTAGGGGCATTATCTCAGCATTACACAGCACATTTCAGCACTGCAACAAGCAGCTAGCTCAGATACTAACGGATAAAAGAATGAATGAGATGAGTAAAGAGATTATGCAGCTGAGTAGAGATGCACATCGATTAGTGTGCAAGACGTGTAGCACAAGGAAGGTTGAATCAGAACCTGCATTCCATTCATGTCTTTACTGAACATCAGCTCTCAATGGAAGTGTGTGAATTGATGCTGGAACTTCAGTAAATAAATAAAGATGTGAATGGCGTTTGGTGTGCAAGCTCTGCTTCAAGAGGAAATTGATTGCATTTATTATTCTTTGATTATTTTTGTGAACATCAAAACATAAATTTGCTATAAAAACTGTTCATGATTTACTTTGGAAATGTTAATCAGTAATCAGTGGATGCATTAGCAACAAGGACGAAGCCATAACGTACATAAATCAGAATACAGACAATAAATATTGTTATCTGGCACCAGTTTAGCTCCAGTGTCTACTCAGTGCGTGAGGCTCGTCAGGGGGGCCTCAGTTACTCTGCTCAAAGCACAGCAGCCATTTTCATCCTCATCATGCCTGATGGAGTGCAGAGAGGAATGCAGACTTCTCTGCTTAGTTTCTGCTGGTGGATCAGAAACATTAAACCAGTGAGCAGTGACACAGGGCTGGAGCTCAGCCAACAGGCCGCTTCGGGCAGAGCTGGGATTGTATTTTCAGAGCAATCAGTCTACTGCAGTGGATGGTGTTTCTGTCAAGGACAAACCATGATACACTGCAGAAATGTGCCTGCATGATTAACTGGAATCACAGCAGTCACATCTGTGAAGGTGAAAAAGATGTGGCCAAAATCATCTAAACGGGAATCAAATACACCACAACAAAATCCAGCCTAAAACTAAAAGTACAAATCGGTGTGCAACTGAGTACACATAGGCTGTTTGCCTAAATCAAATGAAATGAATGGTTGGATTTTCATTTCTAAAATTCTGCTTGACTGTCTCTTCGCACTCCACTGTATGGTGGTGCGTGTCAGGAAGGCAGACTGTAGAGTTTCTGGGCATTACAAAGGAACACAAGACACTCCACATTTGCAAAACAAAACATGCGCTAGGTGCTGTCTGGTGCAAAACTGTGACAGATGTCACATGGTCATGACAGCCAGGCCAAAGAAGGGGTCAACTCTCAAATAGTCAACAAAATGACGTCCTATGTCTTTTCCCAAACACTTTTCCTTGACCTCGATGGAAAACGTCATGAGGGAGCTGTGAAGGAGAATTCATAAGGACTTAGGAAAAGACAGAATCCCACTGCACTTACATTAAGTTACGAAATTATGCCACGCCGGACATTATTGCCGTGGACGCTTTAAATGTTGCTGCCGCAAGGAATTGTGGGACGGCATTATCTCCTTTCCTTTGGTAAAGGATGGTCCAGTGTACCCTATGCTAAAGGAGATAAGAAAGGAAGCACTGAAGCACCTTTCCTTTGCATTTAGAGAATTCCACCAGCTCTTATCGTGGCTGCCACTGAGATCCTTCCAGGTCTTTCCACTCAGTTGGGAACCTTCCGCAGCAAAAAAGACTGTTCCACCACAGCCCTGGTTTTAGCAACTAAGGAACCATTAAAACTACTAGCCAACATTGTGGGCAGCAGTTGACCTCCAGCATCATAGTGTTTCCACAACATTGATTCTGGAGCGACACCACAGCAAACCCCTGAGCTTATCATTACCTTGTACAGCAGCCTCAAACTTTCAACACGTAATGAAGATGTATCCCTTTTGTAGGCATCCTGAGGACATACAGAGGCCTGTGTTTGTATGGGCTGTATCTGTACACAATACCAGTAATCCCACATTAGACAAGCAGAACACGCTGGCAGGGAAAAGGGGAATAACCCAGGAAAGGCTAAATTTAGTCAGAGGACAACTAACACAAAATCTTCTTTCAGTTTTCCCCTGGTATACAGCATACTGTAGCTCTAATAGTTTGCTCCTTTGTAATGTGATGTTTTAAAGACCCTATTAGTAAAACTTGTATGGGATTATATCTTATATTATATCTTTCAAATGGCAAATCTTCAGCCCATGCAATCTTAAGGACTCTCACTATAAGTAATCATTACTCATTTATATTTTCATTAATCATGTGTGATAAAGACCAAGAACAAACTCTTGACAACACTTCTATGGTGTGCTGCTGTCAGAGTGTTTGAAAATGTATCCTATATTCTTGGGTGAGAGACACACCCTCATCCTACTGTGCCTTAACAGCTGAAACTACCACTAGAGGGCGAGAAGCTCCTCTGGTCCCCTGTTCTCCTCCTGCATGGCCCTCCTCAGTTCAATTCAAAGCTGCAGTCCCTGCTTCAATAAACTGTATAGGATTATTTTCACATGTGACACAGTGAAAATGATGAACCACTCAACCCAACATGTGTTTGAACCTCCTGACGGCATCATGTCTCCATACCTAGAAAAGGAGAGCACTAACAGCAGCAAAACGCTGCCAAGTTCTTTAACCACTTCATGTGAAAACAAAATGTAGGAGTTGTACTTTCACCTGATATTTTTGGGATATAAGTAAATTCATGGATTATTTTTGTTCTTTTATTCCAGCCACTTGAAACTTGCTATTTCAGTTTTTTAAGAATTATTTTGGCCATTTGACTCTCCCATAGCAATAGAGGTGAGAACTCTTTATGCAACCAGAATATCCTGAATTACTCTTAAATGTCATACTAATTACACCTGAATGATTGCTGCTAAAAGCTTCCTGGGCAACAAACGGCCATATGGGGCACAGAATGGAGGACCCAAATGCAGACACACAGACACACTGGCGGGCAGGGGGAGTAAAGTGACATTTACTGGGCGGTGATGACAGGTGGACAGGCTTACATAGAGCAACATACATACTAGGAGAGAGTCTTGACTTTTCCGTTTAGGGGTATGATGGAGGATGGAGGGCCAAAAAACTAAAAGCATTTTCATTTATGGCCACCTTCATGTAGATGCAGTCTATTCCGAGGAAATCTGTTATTTCAGTTAACAGCTACAAAGCTAACACGTTGGATATTCATTATGCCAGAGATAATTACAACCAATTTGCATCATGTTCTATCATTCAAGTACATGTTAATAAAAACACCTTCACACAGCTACAGAAAATGGAGTATTCTTTAAACCCATACACTATGGTCGTTAGATTTATTAACAAAACCCAAGAAATAGAGATACTGACCAAGATGCACCTCAGTATACTTACTTGTATTTTTTTGGCCATTTAGGGGGGCAGCAGATACAAGCTTTGACATATTATCATCAAATAAGTTATGATGAATGTGTTAGCCATGAGTTGCCTATTTATACACTCAGCAGACACAGAGCAGCGAGAGCAGCGCTAGCATTCATTCTGATGAATGAACGGCCATATCAGCAGGACAACTTCATTTGTCAGCGCCTTCCAAAACCACTACAAAGCACCGCTGAAAAAATAAATCCTCACTTGGTTAAGGTTCGGGAACGATCATGGTCATGGTTAAAAGAAACAAACATTGACTGTTGGTAGGAAACGGGAAACAAACAGTCTCCTGTGGCATAGTCCCACCTTTTGTTGGCCCATCCATCCTGACCGGCTCCATATGTGGACTTTGTATCTCTATAATAACCTCCCCTGACTTTCTCCTTTGCTCCTGATGGACAAGAGTCATAATTCCTGCGGCCGGCTCGAAGGTTTTGAACATAAACATGTGTCCCTTTGGGGCATCTTTGGGACAGTCTCTCTTTAGCTGCTAAATGCTCCACTGTGTTCAGCAGCTCGTCTCTAACTGTGTCTGTCTGCTGCTGAGCAGGTAGTGGACAGAGGCTTTATCAGAGCTGGAAACAGCTGCTGCTGCTGCAGAGACTGAACCTACAGTAGCAAACAATGAGCTAACAAATGTTAGTGCTCTGAGGGGAGCTGCTCATTCTCTGTGGGTTCACCTTTCACATAAGACATAGTCATTTGATCCAATGTTAATATAAAAATATTGCAGCTTCAAAGTACCCAACAGTTACGTACTTACAGTAGAACTAGCTCCTCCTCTACCAGGTACATCAAATGCTGCTTACATGTTAATCAGTAATAATAACTTTTGCTTACACTGTTGTACATTTACTTAAAGCCACAATGTGTAGGATTTGAATATGACTGTCTTTGGCACCACCTGTTTGTAGTGGCAGACAGTAATGCACATCACTTTTTAGGGTTTGTCAGACTCTCCTTCCTGGTGGAATAACAGGCTACCAAACTGTTCGGCCTTCGACATGTAACCCTGACATTTAAAGAATTAGGCTACATCCTATGATTGCTACACTGCAGTGGATGTGTAATATTTGTTTAGCTGACATAAGCTTTGACTGTTTGGTTTCACAGAGACTGAGAGTCTCCATACTGGAAGTGTGTGTGTGTGTGTGTGTGTGTGTGTGTGTGTGTGTGTGCGCGCGCTTACAGAGCCCCCCTGGGGTCAGCTGACAAAAAAAAAAAGAGCTATGTAAATTTGTACTCTCAGTTTACAAATCCAGATTCATAATTCGTGCCCACAGATTTCCATTAAAATCCTGCATAGTTTACGTCCATGTTTGCTAGCTAACTGTCTTCTTCTTCTCTGCCTTTGTTGGCGTATTGCTATGTTTGTTAAAACATTATCACCACCAACTGTTGATCAGCGGAATAGCAGGATGTGAATCACACCAACCGCGTAATTGTGCATGCATGTGCGCCCTCGTGCATATGCACGTTACAAACAAAATGGGGAACTACTCATGAAAACAGCTCCATAGCACAACCAGTGGTGAAAAACTCCACAGGGCACTTTAACCAAGTGTTTTAGGTGCCTAACCCTAATCATACCTTAACCAGTTCATTAACCATAACCAGAAGATTTCCCGAACATTAACTATACCGTCGTTGTCATGTGCAGAAAATGTTAAAAAAAAAAATTTTTTAAATGGCTGGCATTGGACGTTAAAACATGTTGTCATTAACCATCATCTGGACTTTTACAGAATCATCCCATAGAGGGAGTAGACATGTGCGTGGTTGCGGTCTTAGCATGCTTCAAAGAAAGTGTCTGAAACCCCCTTTCTAATAGCAGAATTGGGGGGGTGACGTCCAACAACTTACTAACTTTCCGAAAGGAACAATCCGACATTTATGCCCACTTCACGCAGTGTGGAGGTGTGAAAGTAGGCAAGGTTTGAATTTTTCTCTCAAGCTCTTTTTTCAGTCTTTGCATGACTACTTGTGTCACTTGCCTTTGAGGAGAGGCTGTCTGAAAGTGTGTGTGTATCATACCCATTTGAACGATTCATCGCGACTTGCGACATGCGAAATAGATCTCGGGAAGAGATTGGGGCAGCACATCGTACAAACTAATGTATTTGAAGCATACTAAAGCCTTCACTAGTGGGAGTCACTACTGCAGCAACAAGACAATGGGCCTCATTCAAGAACCACTCATACCAGCAGGTTTGTTCTTAAGTGGCACGTACAAGTGATTTAAGAGAACACTTGTTTGACCTGAAATCATAATGCCTTTTATCTGAATGACTTAAACATGATACTGTAATTAACTAAAAAATATATTTAACTACAACAAAATTAATGCAAAATAAACATTCTGTTCACCAGATCGTCGTTTTTTAGATTTTATATTGCAGCACAGCAACTTCTACAAGTCAGTAGTTGTCAGAAACCACCTGCCTCAGGCTCTTTATGCAGGTTTCTGTCCGGGATCATTCTCTGGTGCTCCTGACAGTGGAACAGCACCTGCTGTAGGCTTTACTAATCTCTTGTCTAATATCTCTGCGACAGTCACATGTCGCCTCTCATATTAATCATGGATCGCTTTGCTTTAGAAAGGCCTTTTTTTAACATCAGTTCACTCGTTATGTGTGTCACGGTACAGCGCTGCTCTGACGACCCGTCATTGACAGCTGTATTACTGAAATATTGTTTCTGGTCATCTAATATGTTATCTTTGTCTGTTGATTTCTGACAGCAGGACAGCAAGAGAGAATTCTTTTTCTCTCTTTGGTAACATTTTTGTGAATGAAACTTGCCCACCCATGGAGCAAACAGGTAGCTTTATACGGCAATTTAGGTGTGTTGATTATGCAAATGATGGAATCTCACAAACACACACCTCCTCGTGAATAGGTGGCATCAATGAGCGGTTTACGGTATGTTTATCCAGTTAAGAGCAGAAACCTCACAGAAAAAAGTAAGAGAGGACAAGAATATGAAGATATTCCTGCATGAGACCCATTGATCCCTCACTGGCTTCCCCCCAGACAACAACCATTTATATTTGTTGAAAAGCACGACTGCTGCAGGGAATTCAACACTGACTGTCTGTAGTGGCAGGTAAGAACTTGTTTCAGTACTTTTGTTAGTTAGTTAGTAATTGGTCCAGTAGATCGCCTCCTCCGGCATCCGCGAACGGGCTGCGACGGCTGCAATGTAATCTTTGTGGGCAACTGCACCCGTGAAACATAATCCTTGCGGGCAACTGCAAGGATTACACAGCCATTGCAGCCTGTTCGCGGATGCCGGCGGATGTGATCTACTGGACCAATTCTTTAACTAAAGAGAGTATTGATCATCTATCCGTTCTGCTGATTAAGAAAGCAGTATATACCTAAACTGAGGAATTGGTTGGAAACTGACCCGCCACCATCACCTTAGTTCAGCCAAGATACAGTGTAATAAATCACACAGTGATGTGACTCCAACAGAAACGTCATGGTGGCGAGCCACTGGCAGACAGACAGTATTAGCGGGTTGTTTTTCCCTGCGGTGGAGGGATGGAGGGGGCATCAATTAGCCTCCAGCAGACTCTGACCTTGAAATGGAACACAGGCAGAAAACAGGAAGTCTCCCTGTACCACAGCCTGGAGTTTCAGTTTGTGCCCTGCATCACTTATTGATTTTCACTTTTTCATATGACTGGAAATGTGCATCCACACATTTTAGGGATCTTCCATATGGTATACTGCCTACCAGCTAAGACATTCAAAATAACACCATAAAACATCCATTTATTGTAGTGTGCCTGAATCACTGTGGTATAATTAAGGAATCATTAATACTTAAAGAGGAGGGAGTGAATGTTAGAAATTGTACATTCACTCACTGTAGGGGTAGGGTTAGGGGTAAATTAGGTTTAAATAGAACTGTTGTTTCCTGCACACCTATCTGTGTAGCAATATCTCAGAGGCTTAGTCATGGGCCCCTATGCTACACTCTGCAAGTCTCAACGTGTCTGCTTTCAGGCGAACACCTGAAAGCAGACACTTCCTGGCACAGTTGACAGAACACAGCATTTACGAAATCAATGATGAAACAGAAAAAAACCACTTGAATCCTTTGTATAAAAACACTTAGCTTGTCTTTACAATGATGAAAATCACAGTCCAAGGTTAAGCAGGACACCAGCCAGTATCCCCTGCCCATAATTACATCCTATATTGTGATGTTAGAGGCCCGTTTTGTAACAAAGGACATCTTGTCTGAAAAGAAAACCCAATCCCACTGCTTTGCCTGAACAAGTGTTGGGTACTTACAGATTGTTGGGATGATGTTGTTGTTTAATTCCTGTGTTGTCTGAGGGTGGGGAGTCTGCTTTGGGACGGTGGAACGTTCGGCGTTATATTTCAGTGTAACAGAGGGATCAGGCTGAGTCACTCGTGGCGACTGAGGCACGTATGGCCCTCGTGTAGATTTCTCTTCCACTACAACGTCAGGACGTCCTGGGGTAATGGCGATGGCGGTGGTCAAGGAGACAGTAGAAGGAGATGAATGAGGAATCGACACAGTTAGTCCCAGCGTGGGGTCAACTGATATGATAATTGGGTCCTGTCCGATGCGTTTAGGATCTAAGTGTGTGGGTGGTTCGTACTCAAAGATCTTATCCACAAAGACCCATTTGAGGCCAGCTGTGCAGAGGGCTAAGCTAAGCAGACAGGCCAGGATGGGCAGAATGCAGATTTTCTCAGAGTGCAGGCAATTGTTAATCTGTTCCATCTCTATGCACACACAGCAGGTCCCTGGCAAGGCCACAATTCCCAAAGCCCCCAAATGCTCCCCATCACCGCCACCACCTCCCTCTGCAGTTCCCTCTGCACCCTCCTCCCCACTCTCACCAGCTGCCTCTGTCTCCTCTGGTTTCTCCCCTGGGACTTGTCCAGTATCAACAGTAGAGCTGGTGGGGGAGGCCGATCCAGGAGGGGGAGCTGGCCCTGCAGAGAAGTCCTCCATTCCCTCAGTCATCCTTTCCAACTGCTGGATGAAGGGTCTCTGAACACCTCAACTATTAACTCAGAGCATCACACGGTGGCTGTCTGCCACCAGTCTCCTCGACTATGTTTTCCATCATGAGGTTGCAGAGTCAGAGCTGGAATTTCAGAGGAAGCTAAAAATGCTCTTCAGAGTGAGTCGACCCTTAACAGTTAACAGTCTGGGAGGTATGTAGACAACCTTCTGCGCACGAGGCAAAGGAGTTCCTCACTCATGCTTTCTCACTGGAAACGCAACCATAAGTCTATAAATAGAATTGTCAAATTTGCTGCGGGCAAAAACAAAAAAGGTTGCCAGAGGATTAGATTCCTTAAATGTTCGGTGGTGGTTCACTGGTGAGCAGTGGTGGAACAGTAGCACTCACTCACCTGAGCACTTGGGCAGAAGAGGCGGTAACGACGTGATGAGCCGGCTGCAGCTGCAGTAGCTGTAGTGCAGAGGACAGGACGGCCAGGCACTGCAGTGGCAGGAGGGACATGCTGTCTTGTCTGTGGAGCTCCAAGTAGCTGAAAGGCTGAATCATCAGGGAGCGGCAGGTGCCCTTCCTCTCAGCGCAGCCACAGAAACAGATGAGTAAGGAGAAAGAGAGAGAAAGAGAATCATAGAAAGAGGGAGGGGGGGCTGCAGTAGCAGAGAAGGGCAGAGAAGACGGGACACTCCCCTCTTCCTTCTCTCTCCCCTCCTCTCTCAATCTTTCCTCTCCAAGTGGTGAGCAGGACAGCCTTTGGCCTCCTCCCTCTCTGCCTCTCTTCCTGTCTGGTGGCGTGTCCGTGCTCTCTTTGCAGGCTGCTCCCAATCCCAGCACAAAGCATCCAGCTAAGCAAGTTCCTACTTGATCCAATTAGAGCGCATGTCAGCGAATCACAGGCAGGCAAACTGCTGTAGCCACCCCCCCCAGCACCACTCCCCATTGATTATGCTGATACTAAAGGAGTGTTTTTTGTCAAGGGGAAGGAGCAAGGGAAGCAGACATATGATCCACCCCAAGAGGATGCAGCCATTGTGTTCTACTCTTCTCAAGTAGCTGCATTCATTAGTGTAATAACATAAGAACACAGATGATGATGATAATGATAATGAATAAGTGAACTGCACTGACAGGGTATACACACACACACACACACGTATATACATGTATATACGTGTGTGTGTGTGTGTGTGTATATATACACATATATATTCAACATAAACTGAACATTAGAACCTTCATGAAGATAGAACATCAATAATCATAGGCCTTTGTGACAGAAGACATTTTGACATGTGACAGTAGGAAAAGCACAGGTGTAAATAATCAAATGAATGCTTCAGGTTCCTGGTATTGTTCATGCAGGCTCACTGTCACACTGTCAGGGCTTACTGGGACTCTTGAATAGATCGTTGTTGTTTGATGTTATTACTAACACCAGTGCTTTTTCTACTGTGACAAGTCAAAATGTCTGCTGTGAACACGGCCTATAGTAATCAAGATGGTTGCTACTGGACACTTGAACTTTACGCTAAGTGTTAAATACGCCCTGATTTTGTTATAACGCACAATAGTGGAATATCACTGCTGGGCTGGGAGGACATTTTGGGAGTGCAGAAACAAAATCAGGGAGGGTAAATGAACTTTTCTATCAAATCCTGTCCATCACTGTCGGGGTTTAAGTCCAATATGAAAAAAAACCTGTGCCATAGTTAATGTGCTCAGAGTTGACGTGTTTGTGTGTTTATGTTTGTTTTATTTATTATTACTATTACTACTCATTTGTTTGTTTTTCTGGATGAAAAAACAGATCTGCTGCAGTCATTCCAGCTGGCCGGAAATATATACACACAAAAATATTCCTGATCCTTCAGTGATACTTTTATTCAATTTGCCAAATATAATACATGGTAAACTGGGAATATTGATCACAAAACTGACACTTCCTCTAATAGCGTTAAGTGTTACAGAAAGCCCCCAGACCGCCAATAAAACCATTAACTCCCCAACCCCCAACCACGCAGGCTAATAGGCTAGCCGGACAATCCAAAGTCTTCTTGAGGAGTCGGGGCTTAAACAAGATAAAGACAGTCTGAAAGGTCAGGTCACCACCACGCTAAACACTGACACTGCTGTGACCTTTTCCAATCCTCAGACAGAATTAATACCAGTAATGGTATCTGTGGGAAAGGACTTCCTGTCAGGCCCCTGAGTTAGGGAGCTCTATATTGATTAACTTCTCAGCAGTTTCATCCTCTCCATATGGGGGCCAAACATTGACACAGAAAACAAATAAATAAATGAGCATAATAGATTAAAAATGAATGAATATGTTTTGCCAAAATAGAATCGAAATAGATCAACTGGAAATAAATTAATAAATATTGTATTATTCTGTATTTATTAATTTTCGCATTATTTTTTTTATATATTTATTTCCACATTTATTTATGGTCTATCCTGGCTTTCATTGGCTGCTCAGTCTGGGTTGGGAAAGGGAAAAAAGTATATTTCCCAAAATCTCAGACTATTCCTCTTCAGCTAAGCCAAGAGTCTCACAATGCTGTATGCCGCCATTGTTGTTCATCACTACAACCAACCCAGACTGATCAGCCAATGAGAGCCAGGAGAGACCATGATGACGTTGTGTGACACCATCCCTTATTATCATATAGGAGATGTGAAATAAATGTGGAAATAAATAAATATGAACACAATTGTGGAAATAAATGAATGTATAAATGGGAATGGAAATAAAAGTACTTCATAAATAAATACATAAATGAATACAGAAAAATATAATATAGCTTATTTATTGCCCATTAATCTATTTATTTATTCTTTCTTTTCTTAACAAAAAGCTCTATTTATTTTTAATCTATTATGCTCATTTATTTATTTATTTCCTGAGTCACTTTTAGGCTCCCGTATCTTTAAGCACTGCTTTGCAACCAAAGCACATCCACTAAGGCCTTTTACACGCTCGAGCAGAGGGACATGGGAGAGACTTACATAAGTACATTGAATTTAAAAATCAATATAAAATTAAAATTAAAAAACAGCCACTGATTTTCTCTGTGCAGCACAAATTGGGCAAATTGAAAATGTTTGCTTGAGCAAATATTGTAGTCATCCTGAGTCATATGATGCTGCAGAATGACTCAGGAGTAATGAGTACTTGCTGACATTTTTAACATTAGGAAGAAAATACATGGTTGAGTGTTTGTGAAGAATTTGTGGTTCTATGGCACGCCACTTTGTCACATCATGCGTGTAATGAGTCACATGAGCCTAGGACGAACTGAATGCGCTGAACAGTCAGAGTTGGTGGCCATGCAGAAAGTATATCTATTGGATTTTTAAATGTGATGCTTTAGTATATTCAGGTCTGAATGAAGAAACAAAACATATACATTTTTATGAACGGCATTTTTAATTGTAGCTATTGAAGGGACTGCATCGTACTGTGCTGGCCTTCAATTTCTTGTCTTTATAGAGTAACAGGAGTAATCAATCCGTTTTTATTTCTACCCTGATGAAGATCTTGTGAGGTTGAAATCAATCAGTATTTCAAACTATTTCATCTGACTAAATGAAGGCTTTTAAGCTTTTATCCTTGCTCTCCCTTAGAGTGTCTGAGGACTGCTTTCTTTTCTCTGACCACTTTTGTCATCTTCAAGAGCACCTTAAGGTTCCCATGACTTACTACATGTGAAACAGTCAAAGGTGGGAGAGCAAGACAGTGATCAATGACTGAACCAACTTTGATTATGAGAGCAGGCGAGATTTAAGTAAGGAAATAGATTCAACTAAGGAAAATACATGATTAGGCTAGATTTAATGATAACTGAGATATCTATGATGGTTTAGGGATACTATTACCCAACAGCCCATGAACACAACATGATGAGTGGACAGTACCTATGGTAGCATGCGGTGAAGGGTGACAGCTGGACGACCCTCAGGTTGGGGTCCATCGTGCAGGTCAGCTGAGGGCACTGAGCTCTCAGTAGGCCATGAGTCTTCAGCTAAATGTAGCTGGTGGATACAGCTTTGAATGAGGGTTTATTGGGCATGTTGTTGAAGTAGCGTTGGCAATCCCGCACCGGTCAGATGGTGGTAGTTTAGGTTGGTTGCTGGGGACATGGAGGAGTGAGCTGAAGGAGTCGGGCTCACAGGGGAAGAAAGTGACTCTGGGACTCTGCTGTAGATGGTTCAGTGTTGGCCGGACTGGTTCGTTTGGCCACATGACCCAAGGGGTCGACACGGCGCAGGCTTGAGAAGGTGCAGCAAGTCTTTGCTGTTTCATTACTCCATCTGCAGTTCTTCAGTTCAAGAGAAAAGACAGCCATGCAAGCTGATGTGGAGACACGGGCTCAGAGCAAAAGATGCAACGAGCAGAGGTAGAGAGAGGAGAGTAGACAAAGGAAGGCTGTAACACATGTCAGAGATTTAAATAATAACTAACCTTAGTGAAATGAGCATGCATTCCAATACATACAAAAATCCTCTTTCACACACACCAACATCTTATGGGTCACTCTCAATGTATGGGAATGGCAGAAGAGTCAAATAGCCAACAAATAACTTCTTTTAAACAGTTCAGATTTAAAACAGAGCTGTCTCAAAGAGAGGGGCTGCTGGGTGAGAATCATATCTTACAATGATCAGATCCAAAACTTTCAAATAATAAAGCCAAACTTTAGAAATTGAAGAGTTAAGCTTGCAGAAGTCAGACTACCAAACCAAAAGGTGATCGAGAAAGTTAGCACACTTTCTACAACACGTGTAAAACTGGACCGCAGCTTTCCTTGAAATGCCTAATTTCCTGAGTTTACACAAAAAATATAATCTCTGATGAGTCAGCTTTACAATTTTGTCAACGTTGCATTCCCATTTAAGGTTTACAAAGATTATAGCGCAAAGAAACTCTTTCACATTCTCAGCTGGTTTCAGGAGGTAGATCCCCACCCTCACCCATCTGTAAGTCTATGATCATATCTTTAGTTTTTCCAATGTTAAGCAGAATTCAATTCAGTTTTATTTATATAGCACCAAATCATAACAGAAGTCATCTGAGGGCACTTTTCATATAGCGCAGGTCTAGACCGTACTCGTTATAATTTTATTGGCAGAGAATAAGGTTTACAGAAGGTTATAAACTCTGCACCAGCTCACAAGGTTAGACACCTCCCTCCTATACGCCGATTCATCTGATCTTACTAACCCAACCACTGTAGTATCATCTGCCAATTTAAATATTTTAAAGTCATTTACAGTTATCATGAGCAGAACATTTTAGAACCAACAATTCAAAAACCTTCATACTCAAAACATGCAGGAACCTTGGACTGCTTCATTCTGATTCATTAAAATTATTTAAAATTATTATTATAAGAGCATTTCTGATGGTCTGAGGTCTGGTTAGGTTTATAGGCACAAATGAAAGATTATGGCCGACCCCTACCAGCCCAGACAGAAACTTTTTTTTGGCTCAGTCAGTATTTTGCATTTTAAATATTTTTTTTATTATAAATTTCTATTTTCCATTTCAGATTCTTAACTTGCAGTACTTTTATTGCAGTAGTTTTATTTTTCTTAGTATGTTTGGCAATAAAGCTGATTCTGATTTTAAATCTGTTGATCTTTGAAGAAATCTGGGTCACCACCATGTGGGTTCATCCAACTAAATGAATTCAAAATGGGCTACTCCTGTGGCCTAGCGGTCTGAGACATATAGTTGAATTGTCTCTGGTTCATTTCAACGGGGGAACTTGGTTGGCCCCCTCATCTTTATTGTGAACTGTCCAATGGAAAGATGGAAAATAACTGGTCAAAGGCTTGGGAGGACAAGCTGAAAATCCCACAATGATGACATGACATAAGGTCTTGCTCTCACTTCGATCTATCCATCCATTTTCTTCCGCTTATCCGGGGCCAAGTTGCGGTGGCAGCAGGCTAAGCAAGGTAGTCCAGACGTCCCTATGCTCAGCAACATTTTTCAGATCCCCTGGGGGGATCCCGAGGCGTTCCCAGGACAGATGAGATATATAATCCCTCTAGAGTGTTCTGGGTCTACCCCGGGGCCTCCTACCAGTTGGACGTGCCCGGAAAACTTCCAAGGGGAGGCGTCCAGAAGGCATCCTGATCAGAGGCACCTCAACTGGCTCCTTTCAATGTGAAGGAGCAGCGGCTCTATCCGAGCTCCCTCCGGATGTCCGAGCCCCTTACCCTGTCTCCAAGGCTGAGCCCAGACGCCCTGCAGAGGAAACTCATTTCAGCCACTTGTATCCACAATCTCATTCTTTCGGCCACTAATCACCTAAACCTCATGACCATATGTGGGGGTTGGAACATAGATCGACTGGTAAATTAAAAGCTTTGCCTTCTGGATCATCCAATGCCGAGAATTTAAGACGCAGCTCTCATTCTGGTTATATAAAAAGAACTGGATGGCCCAGGTACCCCGTACTCCTGCAGTGCCCCCCACAGGGCTCCCTGGGGTACACGGTCGTAAGCCTTCTCAAAGTCCAGAAAACCCATGTAGACTGGATGGGCAAACTCCCATGACAACCCCCAACAACCCTGCAGTTGGTCCACTGTCCATCTGACTTCTTTTTAGTGGTGTCTCCAGATCTCAGCTATTAACTTGGTGAGTACAATGTTATTAATGATAGGACTAATGGACTAACACTACTCAAATAAGACCAAAGTATAATATCCCAGAATTATTCTTTAATACTAGTACAATTTGATTAAAAGCAAACAGGAAACAGTTCTGATAGACTGATACATTCCCTTTGTCTATCCTGTCATTAGTAAAATACAACACATTAGGCACAGTATCTAGAAACAAGTTGTAAACACAACATTGACATATCAACACCTTAAGTTGATATGGTGAACTTGCTCGCAAAACAGTTGCCTTTTTACACATCCAGCAGTTACAGAGCAACATGATCATTCATGTGGAGTGGTGTTTGTGTCACATGATGAATCTACGTCCAGTATTCCATCTCTGTTAGCTCTGCTTTTGGTCTCCACCACCTCCTGAGGGAAATATCTGGCTCTTTAGCTGCTAAATGCTCCACTGTGTTCACCAGCTAATTGCTTTGTCTGTCTGCTGGTTGCTGCTGAGCAGGTAGTGGACAGTGGCTCTACAGCTTTTTCTCTGAAAACAGCTGCCTGCTCTGATTGAAAACGAGGCTATGAGAGTAGTGAGAGTGAATCCAAAACAGTAAAATTGCCGGACAGCTAAACGACGAGCTGAAACTCACTGTAAAACTCCATAAAGCCGAGGGGAGCTGCACATTCAGCTGATAATAGCTGTAGGTTCATGACAAGGAGGTCATTACACATTGTCATTTGATTTATTATTATAAAAATGATTATAGATTATAGCAGCTTAAAAGTTAACTCAAAATTGTAGAGGTTTTTTTTTACTGAGATGCTGTTTGAATCTACAGAAAAACAGACCTTTAATACAAAAGCTCCCCTGTTTGCATAGCTCTTGATACTGGCCCCATATTCCAAATGTTCCTGCTAGCTTGCTGCTGCTGTTATCAAAGACACAGAGTTTTAACACAGTTCGCAGTGTGTCTATACGACTTGGCTGGGCAGGTCTGTCAAGGCAGGAATAATTAACAGTATCAGGTAGGAAATTATCTATACATTTGATTTTATCATAGAAAAACCACTGGCTGGATTGCACAAAGAAAATAAAAAGATAACGTTTTAAAACCAAGACATTGGATCCCTGTTATTCCCCTGAAACGTAAACCTTTACAATAACTCTTACTACAGGAGGTGTGTGATATTTAATCGTATACCACAGACACAGACATTAAATCTGACTGGCTGGGGGCTGCTGTCGTTCACACGGGCATCATTTTGGTGGCCATGACATGAGTGGGATAATATACATTGTGCGGTTATCACTCCATTATTCTATATCTAATTTAAGAGATTCCCGCCTGAAATCTCCATCACATCTTCTAATCTTGCTTCTGATTGGTTAAGAGTGTCTGACTGCTTCTCTACATGAAGAACTGAGCCAGCAGGTTGGCTATGCCCAGCACGATCAGGAAACTGTGGAAGAGGGCTGACGGCCAGCGGAGCGCCCCCTGCCTTCTCAGGGACATCATGTGGACTAAGGCAGGAAAGACAAACACTAAAGCCAAGCCACATGTTGCTCCAGAAAACCTGCAAGTAGACAGAGAGTTCACATCAGTACAGAAGATTCAGTACAGCATCACAACAGGTCAACGACAGCACGTTAAACTGACAACCCTATAAAAGGTGAAATGCAAAGTCTGTAAGGAAGAATGAACATTTTATTCAACAACAATGACCATGAGTTTAGATTATTTTGCTACATCAAGGTTATTTTGTTGCCTCAAGAAGGAACTTCGATGCTCAGTCACTTGAAACAAGAATGTTATGTGAAGGAAAAGACAATATATGAGAAACATACAGTATGCGCCAGCCTCAGTTTTGGGCTCTGATTTATTGAATCATGGGGCAGGGTACAAAGTGCTGTCAGGTGGCAAACTTCACTATTTATATTTCTACAGGTCTACCTGAATCTGTGTCACAGGCTGATAACAATCATGACCAATCACATCAGCTCCTTTCATCTCATTTAAATGCAGTGCTCGAAAATAAAGGGGAAAAGTAGATTTCGGGGACATGTGAATTCTACAGATTCCAACAATGAAGGGTTTACACTACAGGAAAGAAATCAAAACAGATCCCTCCATGGAACTGAAGGATATGATCCAAACAGACATCCAGACATGTGGGAGAGAGTGGATCATCAAGTGTCACAGCAAACATTGGGATATGAAGTCCCTATGAAATGTATATATTTATTCTTTCAATGCCTACTTAATCATTTAATTTAGGGAGAGGCATTTACATTTTTCATTTATTCAATTTCTTATTCATAATTTTTTTTTTTTTATTTCACTGTCAATTGTCTTTTTTATTTATATAATTATGACCCATCTAGTCCTATCTATGGAAGCACAATACTGAATGTGATCTGGATCTGAATGTGAGACTGTGATTGGTCGCTCTATTATTCTTTTACATTAAAATTATTAAATAAAAACACAAGAAGGTAAGAAACTGCAATGTTAGTA
The DNA here is from genome assembly GCA_002120245.1 of Maccullochella peelii. Taxonomy (NCBI): domain Eukaryota; kingdom Metazoa; phylum Chordata; class Actinopteri; order Centrarchiformes; family Percichthyidae; genus Maccullochella; species Maccullochella peelii. Next base: position 20,726 of record LKNJ01004968.1, on the reverse strand, counting down.
ATTAAAGGAGATATGAGTAGCGGAGACAGACTGTGTGTGTGTGTGTGTGTGTGTGTGTGTGTGTGTGTGTGTGTGTGTGTGTGTGTGTGTGTGTGTGTGTGTGTGTAACTTCATGCCACCCCTGTATAAGTCAGTGCACCGCTCAGGCCACGCCAGTCAAAAACGGATGTGATCATCATCACAGGTTTGAACGTACCTTATGATGGATCCAATGTTGGGGTAAAACTTGGCAATCAGGACACCAGATCCAACGATTATGACGTTCAGTGCCAGAACGTGGAAGAAACTACAGAGAGACAACGTGAAACCCTATGAAATGCTGAAAGACTGCAGACCGACTACACAGAGGGGAAAAAAAGGGTTACACAGTCCATCTGTAATCATTTGAACTCTTCATTCTGAATTCCAAACTGCTGCCGTGTTATGTAAAGCCCAGTTCAGACCAAAGATTCACAACGAGACGAGTTGAAACTTGCAGCTGCTTGCAATGTGCCGGTCGGCAACGTTCTGAAACCTGCCAGTTTACACCAATGCGACTAGATGAGATGGTGTATCGTTTCCAGAGCAACTACTCTGTATTTAAGTTCTAACTGGCAGATTTTCAGGCGTTTTTTTGTAGCTGGACATAATTTGTAGCATCTTAAAATATGAATGAGGATAGTGATAGTGAGTTACTTGCTACAGTTGCATTTCTTTGTGAAACGGCGAAAATGATGACCAGCTGACTTCGCTACTAGGTGATTGGCTGTTGAAACAGGTGACGTCCCTTACGTTCTAAAACCAGCCACTGGCAATTTGACAGGCGACGCCATCAGCTGGCTTGAGTCGAGCTGAGACGGGCCAGTTCACACCACTGCAGCTTTTCCCTGCGACGTTCAAAAAACGCGAATCTTTGGCCTGAACTGGGCTTTAGTCACATTTTTTGTTGATGTTATTGCTGTTTTGTAAATTGGAATTTGTCGTTATTCTCCCATTTGTTTAATATTTCATGCTACACTTATATCACAACACTTTTGTTGTGATATAAATAAATCTACCTTCTTACTTGGAATATTATTTACATGTAAAAAACACAATAATTGACAGCATTCACCCTCTTTACAATGCATCTCATATGTGAGGGGGGTGTCCCAATACCAAATGTTGTATATTAGAATAATCAATACCACATGAATATCAGAAGAACACACCATGTAATAACAAAGCTACTGTGGTTACTGCATTAAATGTTAAATATCCCTAACTATAACAATATACATCTCCCTAAATCAGTCAAATGTTAGACAGCTCAAAAATATCCAGAGGATTAGGCAAGACTCCCTGTAAGTGAGGGTAAACAAGCAGAACAAGCTGAAACACACACACCTCATCCCCTTATGAAGTTGATACTGGTAATGTGTCAGCCAACAGCTGCCTATTTCCACGCCCAGCAGTTACAGAGCAACATGATCATTCATGTGGAGTTGTGTTTGTGTCCCCTGATGAATCTAAGTCCAGCATTCCCTCTCTGTTAGCTCTGTTTTTGGTCTCCACCAACTCCTGAGAGAACTATCTGGCTCTTTAGCTGCTAAATGCTCCACTGTGTTCACCAGCTCATCTCTAACTGTGTCTGTCTGCTGGTTGCTGCTGAGCAGGTAGTGGACTGTGTTTTTTTAAAACAGCTGCTGCTGGAAATCTGAAGTTGTGAGCAAGAAAACCAAAACGACGAGATAAAAGAGTGTAAAGAGCCTCAACTCCAGTCATTAATTGCATTCACTCTTTTTACTATGAATGTGATCAATGATAAGTGGTGTTGTTTTTAGAAGTCACATTATAAGTTTAATGGAGTTCCCCTGAGAGTAATGAGGGGGCAACAAGCGATTATAGCCTTAATATTAGAACTGCCAATATATCACTAATATATCATGACAAGTAACAAGAAACGTCAAATGTATGTTTGAGCTCATCTCCATTACAGAGTTTGTCTAGCAGAGAGCTTAGTTTAGTTTGACACTGTAAAATGTCCCACTCAGTAGATATCTGGGTCACTATTCTTTAACAATCTACTTTCTGGATCCAAATATTTATCTGATGTGTTGTGAAATGATTAGCAGCAGAGGTTTTTAAATTCTCATTGATATCTGTGCCAGCCTCCAAAGGAATGTTAATGGTAGGGCTATATTAAGTTCACCTGGCTCTGGAAGGTCCAGCAGCTGGTTGGCAACAATGATAAGACAAAGGAACATTCCAGACAAATCTGTGACAATTGTACTGAAAACTACAAGAACAGTCCCAAGGCACTGACTAGTCCCTCTGAGTTCAGTATGGTGAAATGAAAAGCAAATAACACAGCTTTAACATGAGTCTGCCTACAGCAGGTCATCTTTAATGTACTAATGCGTGTGAGATGCATTCTAGCCCCGAAACAAGCAGTATATGCTTCAGCGTTACCTGGGGTAGTGATTGCCAAATATCTGGCCCATCATCTGGACCCGCACCATGTACCCCAACAGGGGGTAGACTGTGATCATCTGGAACAGCAGGAAGGCCCGAGCCACAAACACCATCATGTCACTGCTGGGGAAGTTATCTAAGAAGTTCTGCAGGAGAGAAGACAGAGTTGGGGGGGGATTGGGTAACCAAATGTTTCGGGAAAATTGTTATGATGGCAGTTTTACTTCATCCATTTGTAATTAAATGTAAAATGATGGCAAGCGTTTGAGCTATTTTATCTTAACTACTACGGCTAATAATCCAACTACTTTAGAGGTCCTAATTCAGCATCTGGATCCAGATGTGCATCCAAAGAAATTTATTCTGATTGATCTCACATTCTAAGGTCAAGTTATATTTCATGTTGAAGTGTACAGTATATGGCAAAAACATGAGTACCAAAAAAAATAAATAACTGGGGGAAAAAATACAAAAGATAAGAGAAGAGTAAAGCTCACTGGTTCAATGCAGTCTTTTATGAGAGGAGGGGCGGGAAAGGCAGCGAAGATCAACACTCCCACATACAGATAGGTCAGCCCTACTAGAAGATAAGCCACAGACAGGTCCCGCACCTGGAAACACCAAAAACACATCCATCTTCACTACATTTATTTAAGACTCTTTCCTTCCTGTTTCTGAATTGGACATTAAAAGGCACCGTCATCACTGATGAAGACTCGCATAACAAGAAACAACTTGTGAGACTGAACTGTGTTATTGATCTAGTACAGTGTAATGCATATGTTTGCAGAGTGGGAAGCTGTGCAGGAGCATGGGTGAATAATGCACACATTGTTCTTTTGGTGCCTGTTGCTCTTCATCAATGTGATGACGCAGTTGTGAATGAAGAAGGCCAGAGTGAGGACACCAGTCAGCTGAGGGAAGAGCAGTCTGAACTCTGAAAGGAGACAAATTGAGACAGAAATGATACATTTGCTGCTGAACAGAAACAAAACATCTAAATCTGCAAATACATCTAAAATGGCCTTACACACCCAAAGCTGTTAAAGGGATAAGTACCACGGTGTCACAGGAAGGACCCGTTACAATCTAGACTTCAAGCAGGAATCTATATCCTCATATAGAATTGGACTACAGTTAGCTAGAGTATGTCTAGGTTCATCTGCGTTACTGTGATAAAGAAGCATGGCAGACTGCAGGAGGTTTACCTGGAACATAGAACTGGGTTGTGTCAAACCAGTGGAACTGTAGGTGGAAGCCGAGGCGGACAGCTTTAACAGTGACCAGCACAATCAGGTAGACCACTGATATGGTGCCTGGACAAGATGGGATGATGCAACAATGGATGGATGAGTGATGCAGGACACATTCAAAAGGAAAACCCGCAACCAGGGGTCTGTTTCAAAACGCAGGTTTAACAAACTCTGACTTACACTCTGAGTTGACTAACCCTGAGATGGGAAAGTCATGACAACAGCTGATCAGAGGTAGTTCAGTCAACTCTGAGTATGTTCACTCTGAGCTAAGCTCATTCGTAATTAAAAAGACATGGAGCTGCGATACCACGATTCATCATGGCAATGGATAAAAAAAAGGCTATGCCTCCATTTGAATCCATTGAAGATAGAAAAATTACATCTTTAAAAACACAGCAGCAGTGAAAGTTTAAACAGAGATTACAACAGCGTGCATGTGCATTAAATGTGTTAGTGCAGGCGAACTGACTGACAACCTGACAGTTGTCTTATCAATGTGCACAGAGTCACACTGTCACAAAACTTCTCGAACTCATAATAAAGTAGGACGATGCATAGATTTTATTCTGAGCTAAGATTGAATCCAGGATGTGTACTATTTGAATGTGAGGGCAGAGATCGCTTTTCTAAGATAGACAGATAACCAGCCGGAATTTTGATCTTCTTCTCCAGACATAAACCTCTGCAAATGAATGCGCCATCGACTGTGACTCCTCTTTCTGGAACTGAAAACTCAGTTTCCCAAAACTCAGAGTTAACAAACTCAGTCTTCACTAATCCTGCGGCCTGGAACAGACCCCAGCATACACAACTTGTTTACCATTTATCCTTAACATGTTGGCTGATTTAGCTATTTGGTTACCTCAACACCTGCAGTCAACTGACAACTATCTGGCTGCCAAAAATCCATGAATGCAGCTTTAATCTTTAGCTAGGACTCAAAGACAATAAAAGAAGCACACTGTGATTTTTTTAAAGCACCTAGTGTTCCCCCAGGTCACTGCTGATGTTTCCAAACCTCACTGAACTGTGTTGAGTTTCACAACATCAACAGTGAGTTGGAAAGAAATCCTGGTGACACACTTTTTTTGTCCAAGACAGCCTTCTGACTTATCACAAACACTGCTACCCACTCTTCATATCATTGCTCTTGCTCTATCTTACCCAAGAAGGTGAACCTCGCGAAGAAGGAGGCTGAGCGGAAGCAGAGCAGCGGCAGCAGCAGGATGATGAGGTAGAGGGGCACGGTGTTTGTTTTGCTCCACCAGTGTTCAAAAGAGTCAGAAGTATCATTTCCATTGTTACCGAGGAAAAGTGTGCTGATGGTGTAGTTCCCTTCAGGGTCAGTTTTTGGGTATGGACAGATGACTGGTGAACAAAATCAACAAAGCATGACAGTCCAGACAACTACAAGGGATTTTTTTTCCTAGTCAAATCAAATCTTAGAATATGAAGTGTGCAGTCCAGAAATGGGGGCACAACAAACACATAAAATTAAAAACAAGATATTTCACAATGTACTTTGAAAACCTGAAAAGACAGTAGACAGAGAAACTGAGCACAGACAGAAAGGGCATTGTCAAAAATACATACGTCTTATTCTCGGTCATTCATTTTAGGATTAGAATTTCTATTAAACATCTTTCTATCATTCAACAACATCATTTTACATCATAAAGGTAAAAGGATTTGTCTATCCCTAGAAAAACATTCCAGGTTACCCATTTTTAGCAAATGCAGAGGCTCTAAAACTATACGGTACTATTTTGTTTCCTGACGCATCCTGTTCCCATCTTTATTTGTTTGGAATTCAAGGTTAGCCATCGTCTGCTAACAGACCCATCTGCACTGTGATTCTGGGCACTCCCAGACCCAAGTTGACAGTTGTGAGAGAAACGTGGTGAAATCTTTGGTTTGTCAGTCCAAAACGGTGGTCCTAGATCTGTGAGATATGTCCATGGTCAATAGAGTTCAATTTGAAAGTTGGATAATTGAAGTGAGACTTACCTTTATCTGAGCCGTTGGTTCCAAACTCTGAATCTGACATGTTGACATTGTGAGCGTAGTCTGTAGACGAGAGAGGAAACCATCAGGTCAAAGCAAAAGCTCTTCTTGCACATTTTAGAGGCGCAACCACTAATAATTTAGCACCAAAAGAACCATAACCTATATGCAGGGGGTTCTGATGGCTTATCTCAACAGTGCTATGATTTCACTTTCTCCAGACAGAGCTACCCATACACACTCCTCCCTACCACCAGCTTTCTCTGCATTTGGAACAGATAAATAACCTATGATGAATTTGACCACATAAATTAGCTAGCTACTACTTAATGCAATCTAGCTAATGTCAGCTCAGTACAGAATCACATTCTCAAAGGTTCTGCAAATATCCAGTGATATTCTCCACAAGTCTTGCCTTGTTAGCCATCTGTCAGTTTGAATAGGGATAAAATACACAGATTAAACTTTGAATATGAGCTATGGTAACATTAGCTTTAAGGCTAGCTAATGGCTCACCTCAGCAACACTGGGTTTACACTGAACATTATTCTCATATTAAGCCTCAGCTCACTCTGAGGGACTGTGACATAAGGAGTGATGTGTTTGATATTTGCTTAAAGCAAGAGTGTGGTGGAGGACATGTATTTGTCAGTGTAATCATGGCTAAATGTTCCTAAAGAGCCATATTTTACTGACTAAACCTATAAAGCCACAATGTGCTATATTACATGACAGTGGAGCACATGGCGAGGTAGAAGGAATGAAATGCTCATCAGGCTATTCTGTGGGGGCAACACACACCAGCCATGTCACACCAGACGCATTGTACAGACAGAGGTGGTCAAGGTACAGTGGCTAAGTAGGGTCAAGTGCTGAGTCATCTTTGCTTAAACAATCAACCAAGTGGAACTACATAATTAGAGAGATACCTCCTTCCTGGTACTAACGAGAGCATTGTGACTTACTGTAGATAAACTGTCCCGTGTTGTAGAGGAAATTGGACATGAGGACCCAGTAGACCACCATGGCTCCAATGAGTGACACCATCGAGAAGATCAAGCTGGACCACTGGCCAAACTTGCCAAAGTAGTACCTACAAACATCAGGGAATTCCCAGTCGGATGTGTCCTCGTAGGCTGGACAGAACACAGAGAACGAATAGAGCAGTGAAGATCTGGTTCTTTGGTAGAAAGTCAAAAAGGTACAAGCATGCAGATATTAAAACTTAAGGAAGTCAGCTACAATGTCCGAGGTGCGTTACTGAGAAACATCCTATCAATGAGTTGAGTTGAGTGTTGAGTGACCCCTTTAATAAATGCAGCACTTTAAATCAGTCCCAGATTCAGGGCCGATTCTGGATTAATTCAGCAGCTAAGGTGCGAATCACTCTAAATTTGTTACAGCTCTGATTTGCACCTCTGGCTGCGGTCTGCGGAACGTAAAATATTTACAATTGTGGCCATTATGCAACACTACTGTATCATTAAATTATTTACAGGGATGCAAACACGTGTATGGTGAAAAAAGAGAGAGCTATTCAAAGTTGAAAAACAAAATGCGACAGCGTTACATCATATAACCTTGTGACCAGGGCTTTCAACGAGGATAAGGAGTAGCCAGCCACTGGGGAAAAAGTAGCCACATGTCGTGGACCAAGCAGTCAAGGCGCAAGGAAACACAGGTTTAAAGTTAAAAAAATTTGGTTTATTTTCCAAAAAAAGACTCGAACAAATAACTGAAAGGGACTGAATTAAGAGTTATAGCACCCTTAAAGAGGTCAACAAAACATAACTCTACTGAAAACTAAAGCTGACCAAACAAGATGTCAACTCAACCTCCTGGAGAAAACTTTTGGCCGTAAAAGCCCAAATTTGGTGGCCTCTGGCACATTCTAATGTCACTATTCCATAATATACACTGATATTTGATCATATATATATATATATTACTGCAGGAAGTTCCATTACATTAGATTATATTTTTAAAATATGATTTGGGGCATCTATCATTAGTTTGCAAAATTGGTCAATGGTAAAAAAAACAAAAATACAAAAACGTTCTAGGACATTTTAAACTGTAAAATTGCAGTGAGAGGCTGAGGCATAGCCTATATTTTCCTCACGACATGGGCCCGTTACTTTGACAACATTGTTTTTTTTAGTGTGTGTTTGCAATGCATCTTAGAGACGGCTCTGCTGTAAAAAGCGCAATGTAAATAAAGATAATTCGTTCATTAAGCCCATAAACGTCTGTGGGGGTGGGACTGATACAGACAGATAGGCACGTTTCAAGTGGAGACTAGTGGTCGTAAAATGTAACGCATAGCGAATCGCAACTAATTAATTAAAACCATTTTATAGGAATCAAAAATTAAAATAATACAGGAACAGGCTAGCCTGATTAGTTGGCAGTTTGACCAGCAGCCGGTGCTTATGGACAGCAGACTTATCTCACTGTACGGCCAACTAAATGAATGGGATCCGTCGAGTTTATTTTACAAGTGGAAATCTAGCATAAGAGAAGCTGCTCTGACACATATCATACATAACCTACAGAGCTAAAGATGTTAAAAGTCAAAACCATATAAATTCAGCCAACAGAAAAACTCGCCGCTCAAACTGAGCCACACAGTGCAGGGAGAGAGTGGTGTGTTCACAGACAAACTTCCAAGCGTTTGCACGGCCCAGCAAGACTGGAGTAAACAACCACGTAACCAGTGATGTAATGAGAGGTCCTCGCAACAGGTCCTGACAGCCGAGTAGATTTTTTTTGCTCAATGCAGTTCACTCATATGAGCGTGACAGAAATACACTGTAGGAGGAGATTCGTACCCATACACACCCTCTCACACACACACAATAAAAAACCCCTCTTTGGATCTGGATGATTCACACAAGTCATCCAAACTGACGCGACATTCGCCAAAAAGCGAGTTCAGATTTCCAAGCCTCTGCTGAGGAACACTGAGATTTATTATTACAGAAAACATTACTTCTGCAACCTGCAGCTCCTCCCACGTTGCTTACTCTAAACGCAGCTTGCATGGATTTATAGGTCTGCACCATTTATATGTGCCGGGGGGGAATCTAAAGAATTTCAGCTACAATGAAGTCTAATCATAAGAACTGTGATCTGATGTGTCTGTGTCCATGCTGCTGTGAGGTGTGGCTGCCTGGCAAGTACATGCTGAAGGAGCCACTCCTCTGTGGGAACATGTAGACAACTGACACAAACTCATCCCAAACACCTACCAGAGGGTATTAAGCAAATTCTTTTTAATGAAGCAATAATTACCATTGGTAATGTGGAGCAGGTAAATTTGTATTCACAAAAAAACTAGACCTCCAAGCAGGTATAACAGGGGTCCAAGCACCCGACGCAAATTAGAACCAAAGGCGCACCGTCTCAGGGCACTCAGGAGGACATGGCCAGGCCGAGACGCCCTCCTGCAGCGCACACTGCCAGGACCTGCTCCAGCCTTGGACAGCGGTCAGGGAGTGCGAGTCAGAGCAAAAACTAATCTCAAGAAATCAATTTGCACCTTGGTCACTAGTGTTGAAGTGTTTCCTAGTTATGTACTGTTCTCTGCAATAGACTTTAACCCTAAAAGGCAAAAATAAAAAAGTGAATGAATTATGAATTATGATCAAATGAATGGCCACAGTTGGTATAGCTATAGCAGGATCATGTGACGCACACTGATCTATATGGATGTATAAAAGACTATCCCATACACAGTTATTACCCAGGGAATGGCAGTAAAAGAACACTGTCCCCAGATCTCTTCATACATCCATGTTTAGAGGAGATGAAACATCCTTGGCCAGCTAGCAGCTCATGCTAACAGACCACAGCTCAGAATACAGGGAGCTCTGGTTGTCAGCACCGGCCTGAGGTCAATACATCTAAGCATCTGCTCACACTGAAATGACTCAACTTTGGTGGGAACCATTGGCTTTTAGCTAGCACGCTAATGCTAGTTATCTGTTAATTCTAATGCCTGTAGCTGCAAAGTGAGTACATTTATGGTGACTGACAGCAAACAACCAAGACATGTCAGTTTTAAATAAATTACTATTAGTATGACCTTATAAAATTTGTTCTACAGGGTTGAGAAAAGGTTTTGGTAACTGTGAATAACATAAGATGAAGGAGTTAAGAGTCTGCTTAAAGGACAGGTTTCACAATTTTTGAAGTCTGTCTTAAAACAGTAGTCAGGTGCCCACATGAACACTGAAATAGTTCTTGAGTGCTGTAATCATTCCTCCTTTTCATACTAGCCTACTACTAGCCTTTAAAATGTGCCTTCCTAACATGCTTCCAATAAAAGTGATGGCAGGCTGCTAATTACCTTAGGTAACAGAAACATAGCATTGATCTAATGTCACATTATTATCTACCAGTTGGCCTTGAGTCATCTGATATGACAACATTTCTCTTTAACTTGCTTTTTGTGAAATCTGGCGTAATAATAACAATAATAATAACTAGACCTGCAAGCAGATATACCCGGGTCCAAGCGCCCGATGCAACTCGGAACCAAAGGTGCAGGGTCTGAGGGCATCCAGAGCCATCACTGAATAGGGCTTCAAACAGCTGTTTTGATATGCATGTGTTTGTATGCTTAGGCAGGCTGAGACGCCCTCCCGTGTGCAGTGCACACGGCCAGGATCTGCTCCAGTCTTGGACTACAAGGGCTGTGGAGTCTGAGTCTGCACTGAAACTATTCTCAGTAAATCATTTTGTACTTCATTCACAAGTGTCTCCTGGTTTAGTTACTGTTGTCTCCAAATAAACTCAACCTAAAAGCCAAAAATAAAATGTATACGTTTTTTTTCCTGTTCACTGATTTGTTATAACTGTAGAAAGAAAAATCAACCGCGGCCTGATGTATGAGTTTTTCTATTATCTCCAAACTAGAATACATGGAATTATGTGCAAAAACTCATGTTTCACTCTTAAAGCTGCAGTGTGGGACTTTTGTCTCTCCCTTCTGGCAGTGAGAGTAATTACACAAACGCTGTGGACATATGCCTACAGGGGAGCACGCTCAAACTTCCACAGATCCAAGACAATAATCCATTATTTAGGTAGAGTAAATGTAATAGCTACTTCAGCTCTTCTTTCAGCTCTCCAACCAGGAACAGCTGCACCAACGGTTATCCCTGTTTGTTTCTTTTTTTGACTGTAATCCTTCCTCTGAACAGAGTTTCTTTTTTTATCTGGAGCATCAGAAACTTTCCTTGGAGCTTCTTAGATTTTTCCTCCATACTCCTAGTTGCTGTAGCCGCTCCATCTCTACGGTTACTCCCCTCAGCTCTGGCAAACCAGAGCCGTGTAGAGAGAACTATACACCAGATTTAAAAACTCTGGTATACTGCGACATACAGAGAGATTTACCTGGCGGTGATGGGCTTCATCAGCGCTGTGTGAACTCGTCTGGCAGCGGCTTCAATGTAACAGACGTTCATTTATATGGAAAAGTCCCGCACTCCAGCTTTAAGTGCATTTTGGGACATAAATCAGAACTTTTATGTAATTACATTACTTTTCTATATTCATTGTTGACAGACAGCAGCAGTCTGTTTACACTGTGTTTATGCCCACAAGTTAAACATGATATACAGTATATCATGCATCAAAACATTAAGCTATTCCAACTTTCTCTCATGATGTCCACACCAGACACCCGCTTCTCAGGCTCTGTCTCACACTACCCAAACAAATCTCACACCAAACAAAAGAAAGCCACACAGCTACTGCTGGATGGAAACTATATGAAGGTTAAATAGGCTTCCTCCACACAGAGAACACATAATAAAAAACACAGCTAACACAACAGGGTTCCAACACTGTTGGTGCGTGGACCTCATAAATAATAAAGCGTTCATCTGAGGGCAGACGTTACAGGGCTAATAATATCCCCAGATAGCTGTTACTTTCACAGCTATCATTGTACAGAGTAGCTGACACAACAGTTGAATAAGAGACGCCTAAAGTTCTAAAAGGTCAAGGCCAAAATCCATAGGTCCCTTCCTGTTAATAATAACATATTTGTTAGATAATTCCACTTCTTCCCAGTGCAGTTTCAAGACTTTTCTAGAAACTAATAGGAGTATCTCGAGAAAAAACTAAACACACAAAATAATAAGGGGCGATTGCTGCACTAGAATCCAGAAAAAGACAATTAATAAAGTATAAAATGATTAATAGTTGGTTTGCATCAGAAACATCTTTAAAAGGATAATTCCAGTTCATTACATTCCAATCAGTTATGAGAACTTTGTAGCCACCATTAGCAGACTAATAAAAGTCTTGTTGGACTTACGTATTGCCTTTGGTGATTTGAGGACGATGTAACAACAGTAGAGCATCAGCAGGCCTACCAAGATGAGGATGAGGATCCCCAGAGTGAAACCAGCCTAAAGGGACAAAGACAGCATTGACTATTCAGTTTTCAGCTTTTGGCCTGTAAGGCAAATTGAATGTGCATACATACTGCAACTGAGCATTTCAAGAGTAACTGAGGTCAATACAAAACGTGGCTTTGAACGAGCCAAGTAATAAGGAATAAAACAAATCACCTGCTTTATACCCCAAGGTATGCTGAGTATAGATGTGCCCATCATTGTGTTCCATACAGCAAATCTGTGAGGAGAGAAAAGCAGTCAAACCCGTCCACTGAAGTACAAGGAGATTCAGGTAGATTTACTGACTGATGCTGACAGGGCTTACATGGTGATGATACTGGGGTTTGTAGAGGAGGGGCTGCTGCCTACCACCTTGAAAGCCGTCCCCAGTGGGCTGTAGGCGTAGATCTCCTCTGGCCGGGGGACCACATGGTTGGGAGGACTCTGGAGGAAAAAGCAGCCAGATACTAAAAGATATACAATAACATGAGCCTTTATGAAAAATAAACACATTACGTTCACATCATAGTTGTAGAATACGTAATATATCTTAGGGAGTATGTCACCGTAATTTACTAACTAATCTATAGTAACACCCATAAAGATTTCGTGAGATCAAAACACACAAAACTTCAACCCATGTGGTTGTAAAAAATAGATAGATTTAAATAACTAAAAGGCTTATCGTGTATTATTATAATTATTATCATACCATGGCCATAGCATGTTCTTTAAAGTCACCATATATTTGCTAAACTTCAACCAAATACTGGAGGCTTCATTTCGATCCAAATTGATCCAACCCTTTGTACTCTGAAGGTGAAATATAATCGGGGGAGACTTTAGAGGACGTGGATAGGCGCGGGTGAGAGGAGCTGAGACAGACACAATGACCAATGTGCAAGGTGCCTCAGACTAAACGCATAATGATAAAACAAAAGTTTGGGGAGCCCTGAACTTCCACTTTCAACTGTTTGCTGCAGTTTTTCCAGATGCGTGCGTGGCCACTTTCCATTCCAAAGAAACATATGCTATCAAATTTCTTTAAGTACTCAGGGATTTCTAAGGGGGGAGAATGAAGAAAATCACTGATTCTCAGAACACAGTTCATCTGAATAACGTTAACTTTCCCCCACAAAGACAGATAGTGAGGACCAGTGATTTACATCAATAAACGTTCAATTCAAAAGTTCCTTTTCAAGTCTGTCTCAGCCCTTTTTCTACAGTGGCCCTGAAGGTCAAAACACGACATTTGACAAAACACGATAATAACATTATAATGTCCAAATGTTTTATCTTTTCCTCCTTTCAGAGTATAAATATTTATTGAGCATTAACATTGTATTTCTGCAAGTATTATGGGCATCCTTCCCACTGTCTTTAATTTGCCTTATACATCTAAACTGCAAGTGTTTGTTACGTGTTATAAACCCTCGTCTTTGGCTAGACCCTAAACTGTAGAAAACATGGCCCACCCATGACCCACCTGACTTGTCTGAGGATAGATGCATTTTATTACATTTTGAAATCCCAAAATATATATGCTCAAAACATGACATTTGTAAGCCCCCCCCGCCCATAACCAACATAGCGCATATTCCTGAACCCTGTGTTTCCCACTATCAGAAAAAACAACTGACGCTCCACGAATCGCCATTTGACCAAGTGATAGCAGGTCCAAAGGTCCAACTCTGTCCACATGTAGAGTGACACATCAGATGAAACACTGCAGCCTGTGGCCGCGCAGACTGCAAAAGACTCCTTGGCTCCTGAACCCACCAGTCAACAGGAGGCCCACGGAAGGAAACAACACACATGCTGTGCAGTGTTGACCTGCAGCCATTGTAAAAGCTTTAATAAAGAGTCAACACGTGTGGCTTTTGCTGTAGATTTGTCCACAGAGCCAACTCCATCCACAGAGGAAAAAGGACAAACTGATACACTTCCCAAGTTTGATTAAAGCTGACAAACAGAGTGCGTCTCTGGGTTGTGGATTACAGTCAACATTTCCTGACACGTACATTTTCTTAAGACTGTATCTGACGGCTGTTCTGACTCGCATACAGAGTCAAAGCAGCAGGCTCTCTTCCCTCTCACTAACAGCCTGAAGCTTACGCCGTATTTAGTTAAGCATGTAAAATACATACTCAACTCTGATTGGACAGTTATTTGTCCGTTGATGCTATACTGGCACGTAGCAAAGCAGTTCATTTCCTGAGTGATGAGTTTCCACACTTCGTTTTCAAGTCCAGATACAGCGCTTTTACACAGTTGAGTTGGAGCTCTACAGCCAAGTGCTGTGCTTCCCCTCCCCTCCCTATAAAGCAAAGCACCATTGGTTGGGTCCAGGCTGATGCTGCCGCACATCAGAGGAATTCTGCATAAAGCTGAACCTCTCTCAACTCCTCCTGGTCTTGAATCACGGGGGGGAGGCGCCAGGATGCTATTTGGAGGTTCCAGTTTCAGCAATAAATGACAGCCTGTTGCGCCTCGATTGTGTGAACAGGGGATGACGCAAATGTTAAGGATTAAACACAAATGACAGAGATGCCTGGACATGCTTATGAACTTATGGTTACTGGACATGAAGTGTGGAGGAGTTCACGACTTGCCTTCTCTTTAAAGGAAGCCTGAAGAAAGACGCTGTTTTGTGCCGTTTAGCTGTGTGGTCGTAGCTGTGGCTCTGTACTACGTTTGAAATAAATCATGTACATGGTATACGTAGAACAAAACAGAACTAAAATGGGGTTAATGCAACTTACACTGATTGTACATGGTGTGGTTCTAGGTTATTTGGCCCGTTGCTACTGTGTAGGTACGGGCCCTTAGCGAACTTGTGTCCAGGGCCATGGTCATGATAATCCGACCATGACTGTAACACCCAACTAGGTAATGGTTGGACCTACTAGCTGTCTGTTAGAAGAGCCGGTCAGCCTGCTGTAGTAATGGATTCTGCTGTTGAGGATGGCAGCTTCAGCAGAGACTTGCTCCTGCGGGTCATCATCTACAATGTTCCGGGGTTCTACATGGAAAGGCCTAGAAGAAGCAGACAAAAATCCAGTCATTTCTAACAATATTCAATCTGTCAAACTATTTTCAGAATCCATTAAAAGGTTTAAATCATGCAAAAATGCCAAAAATTCTCCATTTCCAGCTTCTCCAATGTGAGGATTTGCTGCTCTTCTCTGTTTAATTTCATTCTAAATTGAATATCTTTGGCTTGTGACGGCTGGTCAGACAAAATAAGCAATCTGTTTATGTCACTTTGAGCTCTGGCAACTAGTGATGGGCATTTGTCACTATTAAATTTAAACACACACAATTGATCAAAAATAATTAAGAGATTAAATTAAAATGGTTAAATGCATCCCTAAACTTGAATTAGACAGAGCACAAACACTATTTGTTTTGAGCCTTAAAAATGTCTTTACTGAGGGAATTCATTCACACTTGAACATCCAAGTGGATGTGACTTCCTGGAAGGGACTGTTTGTAATGCTTTATGTGCTAGAAAGCTAGTTGGTCACTGTGAAATACCTAACTGGATTAAAATTCACACAAACTGCTAATGCTAGGGTGGTGCCAAAGACTCACACAGCTAACATCTTAGTATTTGCTTGTCAAGTGAATTCCAGGAAGCCTAACTTGTAGAAAGCACCTTGTTTATTATCGAGCGAACACTGTCAGAAAAGAGAAACGTGCCGACCAGGGTACATGCTGGATCCAAACTTTGGGGAAAACTTTATTGGTATGTTTGAGAAACTACATAAAGAGTTCATAGACATACACAGGACATGACATCAAATAACACAGAACATAAAAAGGAGACAATTGGCACCATGTTAAAGCTCACTTGGGTATTGTATTGTTGTGTCTTTATCACTCCTGGTAAAGAGAATACAGATGGTACCTGATATTGTTTCTTTAGTATGACCTCTGCCCATCTCTTTGTATCTTGGGTCTCTTTCCTGAGAAAATGGAAGACTAAATTGACCAGTCTTTGTATCCTCCAGGAGAAATACCGTTCTTAAATACCTTCTGAAACTGCCCGGCCATGCTCCTAAGGCCACCTGCAGACTTTCCAAAAAAATATGGAGCCGCTTCATCCATTACTAAGCTAAGCTAAACTAAGCTACCCAAGCGAACGTCCTTTATGAAGACATTAAGCTTTTGTATGACATGTTTGTTGTAACTGTTCGTGTTTTCTGGGTGTGTGTGTATCTATCTGTCTTGTGTTATTATTGTGGAAGATATGACAGGGATAGGACTAGATGAATATTAGTTAATATGTCTGAGATCTGCAAAACTCTGTTTGAACTGGATTACAAGGGCAACCCTTATGAAGAAGCCAGCGTTAGGCCAGCGTTGCTCTAAAGCTTGTCACTTCTTCCACAGACTCAGCGATGTCAGAGCTGGATCGGAACATATCCCAATACTACATACTGACAGGGCAGTCCAACGCCTGACCTCTCTCAGCTCCACAGCTTCCTGAACCATCTTGTGTTTATACTTCTGATGAGGAAGAGGGCAGCTTGGCCTGACTTGCCGAACGGTGGTTGAGAATCAGTCTTGTAACCCTCCTTGAATGGAGAATAACATGGTGCAGAGTCATACCCTTCTGGTGGGATACAAAATGTGCTGACAGAAGTCCGGCAGAACTTTTTTTAAGGTTCACCTTGTTCAAATCCTCCAATCACGACTATCTGGTCTGGGCATCTGGTCTGGAGTAGGCACAGAACACCACACAGCTCATTCAGCTGCGTCAGCATCTGGCTGCAGTAATATGCACACAGCAGGGATGATGTCCAAAACGAACTCCCGGAGAGGGACTCTGATGCCTGGTCAGCAAGACCCGGCACCTGATGGGTGAGCCATGTCCCAGTCATACAGGGCAGTCCTCCAAGTCCCGCTGGAATTTGACCCTCCATTATTATTATTATACACCGTCCTGCTGCCCCAAATACTCACTAGAGCACCACATGTGGATTCATCCGCCGCTGAAAATAGTCCCCAACAAATGCACTATTTCCTCCTGTTTGTTTGATGAAAACTACAGTGACCAGCTGTTTGAGGAAATTACTGAGCATTTTTAACAAACCTATGGGCTTGGAGCCGCGAGTCACAGACAGTCCGTCTCTTAATACACCCTACAGGGTTCGTACAGCTTTTAAAGAATAATTTCAAGCACTTTAAGTACTTTCAAGGTATCTAAACAAAAAATTTCCAGACTCTCGAAGCCTTTATCATCACATCTAAATTGTTACTATAAATGACAGGAGACTGTAAACATATATGACGATGGGATCGTTGGGATTTTTTCCCAACTTTCAAGACTTTGTACGAACCCTGTCCCTAACACGTTGTTGGTTTGCGTCTGCACAAGCCAGTTTTGTTGTAACTGATGTTATATGGGGTTTCTGTTTATCACGGCCAGAAATCCTGAAAATGTATATTCTAATATTAGAAATATATTATTAAGGCTATTACTGCGTGTGCCAGTAAAACCATACGACTATTTCATGTTATCAAACAAAATGAACCTGTGTGCAGCTGTATCTCACAAGAGAGACTTATCATTCTCTGTCTGGTAAGTACTGCATATTGATTGGTGTAGTGTTTCAGTGTGATCTACCTTTTAGTCTTGAAGTCCAGTGAGTCTGTGGAGCCTCTGTGTGAGTAGCTCTCTACGGTCTGCTCGGAGCTCAGCAGAGGCCTGCAGTCGTCCTCCATGATACGTCTGACTTTCAGCTAAAGCCTCTCAAGTCTCATCACCTGACTGGGAGGAAACATGTCATAAAATCTGATCAGAGAGCATCACAGAGCAACCATAAACCATGATCTGTGTGCAGTCATTTACTGCAATCATATGTAGTTGACATTCCTGTGAATGTGCCGTTCTAGCTTCCAGGTAGCCACTGGTTCCCACTCACTTCAGCATGCTGTGAAAATCAACCAGGTAATCCATAACAGTGCGAGCGGTAACAGTGAACCTGCTTGCTGGCCCAGGGGCAAACATAAGCTGCTGATATTCCTCCATGGAATATCACATGGCCCCAGGTTTGCTGTGTGGAGCTTTGATTAAGCACAAATTCATTTAGGAATATGCACCATGTAAGATCAATAATAGCTGAAATCACAAAGGTACAGGGCCACCTTAAGTCCCTCATCATTTCAGTTGATATTGTGCTTTAGTAGTGTATATTCTCAAACAAAGTTACAATTAATCCGTTTACCACAACCCAACTGCCACACAGTGAACCTGAGAATTTTAGGGGCCCCTGGGGGTCTGTGCCCACTTTGCCCAGTTGGTAATCCAGCTTTGGCAGAAACCAGCAGCTGCTTAGAATGAATTAAGAACACATCAAAACATCTTAAACACTATGCTAGTTTTCAGTTGTCAGTATATATAAACTACCATGAGTGACCTCTTCCTCAGGGTCTAGTATTGAAAAAGAACACCGAAAATTACAATATCGAATGGCAACATTACAGAATCCCATAATACAATGATCACATTACACATTAAAGTAGCACCTTGCATCGTTCCTAATAGAAGAAGAGTAAATATACACATGACATGTAGACTCATGGCTGCTGAGACACAGAATCAATGAAAAGATTAACGGCCGCATACTGGCTCAGAACAACACTTCAACTCCAGTCGGATCTTTGTCTGGTCCAAACTTTAAAAATGGTTACCACACGCATACACAGTATAAATTTCAGATTTCTTGTTGGTAGCTTTCCTGTATATAGTCTCAACTATAACACTAATTTATGTTAGTGAATGTCAGCAGAAAAATATCATGTATATGTGTGGAGATTTCTGGTGTAATAATACATAGTTCATAGTGTTTGGGGGTTTTTGAGTAGAATTCCTGGAGCTTTTCCCTCCACCCATTGCAGACATGGCTGAATCCAGGCTCTAGAGCTGTGCCGACGTAAAATCCAATTAAACTTGGTGCACCCCTACGGCCTATAGAAGATTTTATGTATTTAGGAACTCTACTGGAAATAGCTAAAAAGAAATTTGGCTCACTAATACATCAACGCCTCCCCATATAGTATCAAATCCAAAACAACTATTTAGAGACCTCCAGACCAAATGTCATTTCTCCTCCTCCAGCAATGGAAGGCCATGACATACCTACAGGCCGAGCTCCTGCTATCCATCTTCTGCATGGCTCTTTAGTTAATACACAGTCCAGATGTGTACTTTCTGTCATTTACCCTAGCCTGGGTTTACAACGGGTCCTGCTGAACCGGACTTGCAGGGGTTTAAAATGCAGCCAGCTGCTCTGTCAAAATGAGCACAGGTTGACAAGTCCTCTGCCTAAACATCTACCGTTCATCATTTCTGATGACTTGAGGACGACGGGTGCTCCACCTCTGTCCATGCCAGGGCAGCGTGGTCCAGTAGTAGTCTGAGTTCCACTTCTTAAATATTAAGTTAAATCTTTTGTGACATACAACAGTTGATAATTGTTTTGTTATTGAGTGCAATGCAGGATTCGAAGGGATTCAGATTTGATAAGCGGGATCGGAACTGGATTCAGATTTGACCCAATGCGATCAAACCCCAACCCTACATGCAGAGATACAGCCATCATTTTGGACACTAAACTTTCTTTGCAAAATATTTAAAAACTATCAATGTACAAACAATCATTACTATAACCTCAAACGATCGTGAGATGTACCTTCACATCCTTTTGCCTTGCAGTTCATTATTTACCTGCTCACAGTCTGCAGCGGCAGAGCTTCTGACACACACTAAACACAGAAACCAGATCTCTCGACTGGACTACATTTTTATAATTAAGGCTATTCCTCAAATGGCTTTAATTCTCAGTGTTTGACAATTATTTAATAGTATTGCATTTTTATGTGCATAATCTTGCCATTGACTGGGATGAACCATGTCTCTCTCACCTACAATGAGCTACACCAATTAAGGACTTCAGTACTGCCGCTCGGCACAGCAATGCTGACCTTGCTGGCAATGCATTCCAGCTGGTAATCATTGCAATCGATTTCTGTAGAGGGGTTAATAATTGACCGCTCCAAAGAGACGACTGTTAAAATTGCTTGGGTTTAATTATGTTCAGGTTAGAAACATTTTGGATGTATTATTGGATGTAATATTTGACGCACACTCATTGCTGCTTCTATAACACCATATTCTGACACACTAAAGATACACTGTCGCTTAAACCGCGTCTGCAGCAGCTCTAAATGAAGCGTCAGATATGATGAGCTCTAGTGGCGTTAAAGTGGTGTCACAGAATTAAACCAGCTTTAGACTAAACCGCAGGGGCAGTTTAAACCTGAGCCTGGGAGGACACGGCAATGTGGTTTACATGATTTTTATTCAGACAACACAGGTTTAACCCCCCATCCTCTCCCCAACCTTAATCTGCAGCTAAGCTAATGACAGAGCAACAGCCACCCCATCATGTTTACTTGGTACTATGTTTTCACCTTATTCCACAGGGAATAGACAACGGACAACAAACAAATATGACGACGAGATCTTTTAATTTGAAATATTAAAAGATTTTTGGTTTACATGAGTGATCGTGTCGATGAAACACCAGATTATGTTGAAAATCAAGCATTTTTC
>LKNJ01004967.1:42246-58918 GCA_002120245.1 Maccullochella peelii | reverse complement strand
AAACAACGCGCACCAACACACCGAGGCAGCCATCTGCGGCGCCATCTTTTAGTGCTCTCTATATATGACTGTTGTTAATTGTATTTTTGAACTTTGGACAGAGCCAGACTAGCTGTTTTACCCTGTGAACATCTCACTCTCTCCCAAAAATTGTTTCCCCGAAACACCCAGTGTAGGCTACTATTCATGAATTCTCTGCTGTGTGTGACAGCCTCTAGTGGTCAGTGTTCTTGTGCTGTTCTCCTGCAGATAGGGCTAATTAGTAGGCAGGCAGGCAGGAAGACCTCTACTGTTAGTACTACTATTATTATAGAGCTCACTATTCTGCACCCAAACACACCTCTGACTGGTACCTGTATCAGTACAGACTGAAAGAACATCAGCGCGATGTTAAAGAAGCATTCAGTGATCAGTCACTGCTGATGCATGATTGTCACCGTGTGTGTGTGTGTGTGTGTGTGTGTGTTGGATATGTAAATGTAGCTCTCTTGTGTGTGTTTGTGTGTGATGCAGGTCAAGCGTCATTTTGGCCTTTCTATTTTGTTTGCCATGTGATGGGTTCATTAAATCCCTCCAACCTTCCCCACCCCACCACCGTCTACACACACACACACACACACACACACACACACACACACACACACACACAGACGTCCATGAGGGATGCCTTAAAACACTGCTAATTTGATCGATACTTAATTTTTCCTCCTCTATGCTTTTTTTCTCTGTTAAGCTGTGATAAGACAAGGGAGGGGGCGGGGCTGTGTGCTTTAGTGTGTGTGTGTGTGTTTGTAAAACATCTGTGACTGGGTGTATATTACCAGTGTGTGTCCTTGTGTGTGTGTGTCCCTATCACAGCAGTGTGTGTATCAGTGCCACAGTCTCTGGCTGTAATTTCCACATGGCCTCCTATTACCTGTGTGTGTGTGTGTGTGTGTGTGTGTGTGTGTGTGTGTGTGTGTGTGTGTGCGTACGTCTGCAGACACTATCGGGCCATCTGGTAAATGGATAGGTTGGTGAGGTGTCGTCATGGCAGCCAGTTAGCGGGGGGGATCCAAATGATGTCATCCCTCACCGCGGCAACACTTAAAGAGATAAGTTCCCTAAAGAGGCAGCCATTTATCAGCAGCCAATACACTGATACACACCACAAAATGCACAAACACACACGCTCAGACACACACACACACACACACTGGGTGAAACTCACACACATATTGAAACATAACAACACAAACACATACACTCTATTGTTGAACCATTTGACCGCTGTAGCCCCCGTTCTCCATTTGTAATCACCCTGTCATGGCAGACACTGAATGGGGGGGGGGGGGGGGGTACTGATCACATCATTGTGTGTGTGTGTAGCCTATATGTCTTGAAGGAATTCAACTTAGGATGTAAGACATTCTCTCAGTAGCCGTGTTTCCTGCAGTCACACACTGGCTTTCACTTCTGTTTTCACATGTGAGCATTTTCAGAAGTGTCCTTTGAGAACTGTATTCTTCTCAGGTTGAAAAACCTCTGAATGAGCATTCCTATTGAATCGGAAGAAGTGGAAGACTAGGACAACATCTTGTTGAATTATGTGATCATCTATTAAATTCAATTAAATTCAGTTTTATTTATATAGCGCCACATCATAACAAAATTATCTCAGGGCACTTTTTCATATAGAGCAGGTCTAGACCGCCTCTTTATAATCATCTGTAAATCTCTGAAGTGGAGTGGACTGGACGTATTTAGTGGCACAAACTAGAAATTCTCAAGCAAAGTAAATTTACCTCAAAATTGGGCTTCAGGAGCTTCAGGGCTACTTGAGTAAATGTACTTAGTTACTTAGTAACACTTAGTAACTAAGCGTTCTAACTCATTCCTGGTTACTTAGAACACTGAAATGTATTATTACCATTATGCTTATATTGTGTTATATTACATTGTAATGCACAGAAGTACTCTGAGGTCTGTGTGAATGCACTTGTCCTATAAAACCAAAAACACTGATTTGTGCTGTCTATATGCACTATCTATGCAATCTATGATTCTATTTGTAAAGGTCTAATAGCAACAACAGATGTTTGAATGTACACATATCAGATTAAAGGAGGGGTTCAAACTTTCAATAGCTTATTATTTCTGTGTGTCAGAGATCAGCTGAGGTAAATATGAACAGAATGTTCTGGTGTTCCTCTGCTCTGTAGACATTCACATAATGTTTTATTTTCCCAGCATCCACTGGGGTCCCCTGATAACCCTATGTGTGTGAATGTATGTGTGTGTGTGTGTGTGTGTGTGTGTGTGTGTGTCAGTGGTAAGATGGCCTCTCTCTATTAGCTGTAATGGAGTCAGACTGAGATGTCAAAGAGAACAGGTTCTTATCAGAAAGAGTGAAAGAGAGAAAGAGCGATGGGGGAGAGAGGGATGAAGAGAATTAGAAGTAGGGAGAGAGAGGAAGAGGAGGAGGTGGAACGACGTGGTGGAGGAGAAAAAAAATGTTTGGATGGAGGAAATGGGGGAGAGAAAGAGATGAGAGGGAGATGATGGGGAAGAGAGGCCATTCACCGTGGAGCATGTTCATTTTGTGTCACATGGACACCCCCACCCCCCACCCCACTACATTTCTATCCCTATGTTTCTCTGTGTGTCTCCTGTAAATGGTGGG
This sequence comes from Maccullochella peelii, assembly GCA_002120245.1. Classification (NCBI taxonomy): domain Eukaryota; kingdom Metazoa; phylum Chordata; class Actinopteri; order Centrarchiformes; family Percichthyidae; genus Maccullochella; species Maccullochella peelii. The sequence continues at coordinate 56,256 of LKNJ01004967.1, read as the reverse complement.
TGGAAGTCAGCGGCAACTCTTAACTCAGACGAGGTTCAGTTGAGCTGTAACAGCTTCATGGAAATAAAAATGTCTGCAGCTTTGTCTTGAATTGTTCTTAAACAATACAAGACTATACAGGATAGAACTAGAATTAGCGCCCTGTGGTTGTTTTAGTTTTAGCCTCTTTATGAGCTGCAGGTGAAACTCACTCATAGATCACGATTAGCCCTCTCCAATAAGTTGTTTGCAGTCACGTGATTCTGATGACGCTCGAAATTCAGAATGAGGCAGGAAGTGAAAGGCTTAAATTATGGCTAAAAACCTATTTTGAGGTCACAATGACCTTTGACCTTTGAGTAAAACGTGTCACCTATTCAGTGTCCGACCAGCTGTGGAATATGGTCACAATCTCCCCTTCTGTTCCTGAGGTATGGTGTTGAATAATGGCCAAAAAAGTGTTTTTTGTGTTACATGCTACACATGACTAACACACGTCAGGATCAGTAGTGGATATTTTTACTGTTTGTAAAGAGTGTTTATGTAAAAGGGAAACTGCATGTCAAATGTGTGTATACATTTAATTGAATTACTGTAGCATAATTTAATTTAATTAATGTAGGATAATGATAATGTTGAATATAGCAGGGGCTCCCCCCAGCCACCCACTGGTGTCTTACATCCAGTTCCCTCTCCTTTTAGCTCTACTTTTGGTCTCCACCAACAACCTGATTAAAACATCTGACCACAGCTGCAAAATGTTCCACTGTGTTAGTCGTTAACTTTGTCTGCCGGCTGAAAACAGCTGCCCACTGCTGCTGGAAATGAGGTTGATGAGAACAGTGAGAGTGAACTAAAACAGTAGAGTTGCAGGTTGTGAAAAACAAAACAAGAAGGCTCCGTAGAGCCAAGGGGCATCATAGGATCCATTTTTCATATTGAAATATTGATCAGAGCAGCTTTTAATTTCAGGACTTTGAGGCACTGGTTCATGTAGATTTCTTCAGCCATTTCCAAAGCTAGGCTTTTGGGTGGAGATCATTTGTGTCACCTGGTGCTGAGTGGTGTGAGTGCATAGCCTAGTAACAACCCTCACTTTGACTGGTATATGCTTCCAGTCTCTCAACATTTCACTGTGATACACAACTATGCTAATGTGTTGTAAAGTTTCATCTCTTGTCTTGTCAGACCCATTTTGATGCTAAAGAGACACCGAGGCAGTTCCTCCAGCACGGTGCAAATGATGAGCACAGAGGTGTTTAGCTTGTTACTAATGATACGTCTGATTCCCTCTTTGTGGTGTTTTATTCAACATGTGATTAATGCTGCGTCATGTTTCAAATCCTGTGTGTGTCCTCAGAATCAGCAGTTGTCAGTACTTTCTCTGTGCAGAGCGTTTTGGCTGATGATGGGTTAGTCGCTGCTCTGTGTGCACAAGAGGACACTGAGATTCTGTCTGTAAATTCTGTGGATGTACAGACAACATGCAGCCTCACTCTCACTACTGGACAGTGCGTCCCTTTTCTTTGTTGGTTTTGGAATATTTAAAGTGAAGAAATATGCTATTTTATGTTATTTTCTATAAATTCATTAATTTGCTGTAGCCAGTTATGTTGAGCAGCTCCTCTAAACTTTCAGCTGAGGTGAAGGCAGGGAGTCATGTTGGGATACTGAGGTAGAAAACCACATATATGTTTATCCTTCAAATGTACTACAGTGTCACAATCCATGGACTTCGTGTTGTTTTGTTTATATCTGTGTTTAGTTTCAAGTCTTATTTTGAAGTCATGTCTCTTGTTTTCTCTGTGTTCCTGCCCTCATGTTTCTGTCTTGATTACCTTCACCTGTTTCCCATTGCTCACCTGCCCCTGGTTTCCTCGTTGGTCTTGTCATTACTTATACCAGTCTCTGTCCTTTGGTTTTTGTCGGTTCATTGTTCTTTGTTGCGTGTCTGATGCCGGATGTGTTCTGTACTCCTGTGGGAGAATGTCTTGGCCCTGTGTTTGGACGTTTGTTTTGTACTATGATTTGCTGAATCTGGACTTGCCTGCCTACGTGTACCAGCAAGTAAGCTTAAATAAATGGTTGAAACTGTTTACACCTCCTCTACTGTCTGCGCTTGGCCCCATGTAACACTACAGTGGGAACCTCTTACAGTGACCACGTCTGTCCGGGTCAAATTGATCACTATAAGCGGTGATTATTATAACCAAATAATTACTTTTTCTTTATTTCTCATGCAGATTACCATCTAATTGACATTTGTATATTTATTACATGAATATAAAGTAATGAAACGGACAGCTTTGCTATTTGCTGAATTTTATGACTGTTTCAAAATACAGTACAGCTGTTTCAAATGCGTAGAAAATGACTGTACAAATGAAATGACTGTGCTTAGCTTAGTACTTACTGTAGCCTGAGGAACACCGAGTTTGGCTGCTGCATCTCCTTGGCTCATTTTTGGCAGTTTGTCATATTAAGCTTCGAGGAGACAACATTTTTTATTGAGAGAAAATTACTTCCTTTTTCCCATTATGATTTCAATGTACATGCAGCAGCAGCCTCAGGTAGCCAGCCGGAAGCAGACGGATCACCACCAGGCAAAGCATCATGGGAGTTAAGTAAAAAAAAAAAAAAATACAATTACGGTAGTTTAAAAATTTTTTCCATATGTTGTCATGTATGAAAAGACCCAAAATGAACACTGTAAGCGGACTACTTGATTACTATAAGTGAATTATTTAAACAGCATTTGAATAGGAATGATTCTGCCCTGAGCTTTTTGATCCATATGAGCGGTTGATCACTGTGTATATTTTTCATTATTGAACCACAACAGAATAATCCATCCACAAACACTTGAACAGAAACTGTTAAATAGATTTTTATCAGAGATTATTTAAAAAGGTAAAATGATATTTCCACTGTGCTGAAGCCCCGTTCCCACATTAATTTCATTCAGTAATGTTGCTGTTGCAGATATTGCTCCATGCAACATGAGGTAGTTTAAGTCACACTGTTTCTACTTTTAAAAGATGAACATTCATTCATTTGTTATGCTTACATTTCAAACCCCACACCTAATCCCCAATTAAATGAAACTCTAACCCTCTGCATGCTTCGATACCATGAAGTGTTCTGCTGTTCTTGTTCTTGAGCATCATTTTACACACATTCCCCCAAAATTCAGAGACATATTTGGCACCTCTACTAGATCAGTGGTGATGAGCAGGTTAAATGCTACTAACATCTGCTTCCAGATGTTAAACACTTCAAATCACTATGCACTTCAGGTTTTAACCAACACAGAGCAGTGGTGTTTGCCCTCAGACCAAATGTTGGCAGCCACCGATGCCCCCTCGCTCATGTTACCGTTCCTTCCAGCTGTGTCGTGTCATAATTCCTGGTAATCTTTTGGATGTCGGAGCAATTCCCATTTAAAGTTAATCAGCCCGGTGTGTTATGCACCACAGGGGGTTCAGCGTTCATTTCATGTGTTTCAACAGAACGGGTGAGTGAGCGCTGAAAACATAAAAAAGATAGAAGAGTAAATGATGTGTCTCCATTATAATTTAGTCAGGAGAAAAGAGTCAGAAAGCAGAATAACCTCAGAGATTTCTTTCAGGAGTTATTGAACCGCCAAAGTGAAGAAATCTGCCAGCAAGTTGCATTTTCTTTGGATAATTTCATTCAATGTTTCAAAGTTATCCATTCTCACTCAAAACCGATTCTGTTGACTATGGACCAGAAAACACAGGTAGTAGCCCTAGTACTGACATGAGGAGTCCTCTCAGCCAGTGAAAACACTGGTGTATACTGTCTCCTGTGGCTCTGGGGGAGCTTTGTCAAGTCTGAGAAAATAGCTCTGGTGATATAACAGTGATGTCATCAGGGTTATCTCAGCTTAGGCTAGAAGATTTCAAATTAATAAGAGAGAGCCTGTGTTACAAATTGGAGGTGTGAAGTTTAAAAGACATGTCATTTTACCAGGCAGGGAAGATCTAATGAAAGATGCAGCTGAGTTGCATTATGGGAAGTGTAGGAACCAGTGCTTTTGGAGCCACACTAGGGACTAAAAGTCAGTCACTAAGTGAAGACACATTCATAAAACCACCTAGATGTGATTTTATTAAAGGTCGTTTAGCAGCAGGAGCATTTCACCACTCTAAGATTTTCAACACTTTGTGCATCTCTCCCCTTTTTCATCTGTACATTTTAGGATTTAGGACTGTGTTGTTTCCTTTAACTGATCTGGTCTATTTTTGCATTGATTTGTATTGTTTTCATGGTTTCTGCTGTATTTTGTGTGGTGGAAAGGCGTCTTGGCCCCCATTGCAAGAATACCAGTAGGTGGCTGTTAATGTGTTATAATATTTTGAGTTTATGTCTGTCTGCATGAGAAGTTAGTGTCATTAAATATATTATGCATTCCTTTGCATGCAGCTCAGTGGGAGTGTGTTAGCTGCCACACCACCTGGAGCTCATCACACACACACACACACACACCCACACACACACACACACACACACACACACACACACACTCCCTCCATATATCGTTCCCTGGGCTCAGTGCCATGCTCCTCATCATGTTTGTCTAGGCTAATCGCCCAGTCGCCGCCTCCTCCCTGCATTAACTTTGTTAGAACAGAGACACCTCGTTAATGATGGTGCTAATTGAATGAAATGGCCATACTAACGAGCATAAAACCTCCCACTCACATTTTGCTAATTAACAACACACTGGCTTAATTACAACAGTAGAAACACATGCAGTGCTGCCTCGTTACTGTTAATTGCCGCAGCTAACAGGGATTTATGGTAATTGGCTGTATAAGCGTTGTTAACGAGAGGCTGAATTAGCTAGACACACAGAGACAAGAGGAGAGCAGAGATGTGCCCGTGCTAATTAACACTGCGCAGACGCTTCTGCTATTGGTTGGAGCTGGGGGCTCTACAAGGCTGTATTGATCATCTGATTGGCCGGTTTAATATCATACTCTCCTCTTCTGGGAACCAATGTGTGGATGTATGATGCTGTGACTGATCCAGTGTACAGTGTACCAACACCACCAGTTTACAAACATAAAGGATGAACTCCATTCCAGTTCTTTATGTGTTCTCAACAGCAATATAACTACTGCTGTTACTACAATCACTGCTATTATTACTACTGCAAGAGAGATCTATACTGTCATTAATATTCATTATTACTGACTACAGACACACACACTACAGCAACACACTTTATAATGTGCTTATACTGGTCCTATTTCTGTTGCTATTTATCTTCTCTTTTTATTGTTGGAGGTATTATTGTTATTTTATGCACATTTCTATCCGTTAGAACATTTTACTGTTTCTTATGAAACAAGGCACATCCTTACATGTGTGATGGCTCTACTGAACTTAATATTACTTTTACACTTTTCTGTCTTTGTACGTGTTTTCTGTTTTTTGCTGAGTACACTGTAGCAATGAAGGAACACAAATTCGCTCCCCCCGTGTACTGAGTATTGTATAAGGCGGGAATGACAATATATTCTATCTTGAACCTTTATTCTCCTGTTACTACAGTTACCTCCACCATTACTACCATAACTATTACTAGTTTGGGGAAGAAACTTAAAGCTGCATCAGTCATTTCTTTTTAAGACAGAACTCCACAACAAACTAAAAATCACCCATGTCTGACATATTATGGCCTTTTAAAGATGATAAACGTGTTAGCAACATTATCATTCATTTGGAGTTGTGTTTGTGTCACTTAATGAATGTAAGTCCATTATTCACTCTCCTGTTTTTGGTCTCCACCACCTTCTGAGGGAAATATCTGTCTCTTTAGCTGCTAAATGCTCCACTTAATAATAATAATATTACCTTAATATATAACAAGGTCCTTACTTTGGTGACATTTAGCTGGGGAAAATAATGAATTGAATATAAAAAATTAATGTGATTACATTTTTCTTGTCTTGAGTGGTGTTAAGGATTACATTACAGTTACTGATCCCAGTAACATTTTGGAAACTAATCTTGCTTGCTGTCTTTCCAGGAGTAGGTTTATGTCTATGTGTGACCAGTCCATCAGACTGGGACTTGTTAGAGTGGAAACTACTAACTACTGTACCCACTGCTCTGCTGATGCTGATGCTGCTACCTACAGTCTTCTGCATGTACTGGTGGTAGTAGACGTGTCACTGCAACTACATACACCACCACTACAACTGGTAATATTGCTACTACTGTACTATTATCTGCAATTACCGCTACTGCTATTGTTACCATTATTGCTTCTACTATGACAAGTGCTACTATTAAAAGGTAAAGCTGGTGTGTTTTTGTATTTTTGAAAAGACAAAAATCATCAATGAATTTATCCCCATTTGTGCAACAACTACTGAGTATTTACAACTGCTGCTAAAAATACTCACTAGAACACCAAATGTGTATTATTCCACCTGTTTGAGTAATGTTTGATCAAAAACTACAGTGCCCAGCTGTTATAGGAGATGACTGAGCCTTTAAAAAAAAAAAGAAACTATATATTTGTGAGATTTACATGAGATTTCAGTAGGAACCAATGAGCTTGGTGTTGAGAGCCACAGACAGGGTGAGGAAGTAACAAGTAAGTATTGAGACGGACGGACAAACACATTGTTGGTTTGAGTCTTTTGATGGTATTTGTTGACAATAAGAAATAGAATGACGCTAGATATATCTTTAATTCTAATATTGCTATATACCAGTAGCTCTATGCTCTTTCTAAAGGCCAGTGCAGACCAAAGATTTGCGACGAGACGAGTTGAAACTTGCAATTACTTGCAATGCAAGTAACAGTTTGGTCTCGTCGCAAATCTTTGGTCTGAACTGGGCTTAATTCTACTGGAAATACTCAGCCAGTAGAAAGTGTGTGTTCCTCCAGCCGCAGTCTCTGCCATTTATTTCTGTCTTCCTTCCTTACTCCCTCTCTCATTCCTTGCTTCCTTTCTTCTTAATTTGCATCTTCCTCCTCCCTCGCCCCCTCTCACCCCCCCACCCCCTCCTCTTCTTCATATTCACTGGCTTTTATTCTCCTCCCTCTGATAAAGTGATTATGGTTATGTGTTCAGTTGAGGAGCATTCAGGCAGACACAGTCTAGATTGGTATGCATGTATTATTACACTGTGTTACTTTGTGTGTGTGTGTGTGTGTGTGTGCTCCTTCAGGCCCTGCCAGATCTCTCACAGCTCATTGGTTGTATATGAGGGAATTTCAGTTAGTCATTGGTTAAAAGATCTGATTAGCGTCCATAATGGTCTCTTATTACTGCCTACACCCAATGAATACAAAGTTTGTGTGTGTGTGTGTGTGCGTGTGTGTGTGCGTGTATGTGTGTATGTGTTAACAGAATTTGGAAATGTTACAGGCTGTGTGTCAGTTTGTGTGTATGTGACAGACCAAACGAAACAGACAGAGAGAGAGAGTGTGAGGTAGGGTGACAGAGACACCGAGCAGACTGACAGGGAATTAGATGTTGACTTGTTCAAGGATGCTCAAACTTAAACTTGTTAATACTCACATACACACACACACACACCAAGCAGTGTTGTGTTCAAGACCACACAAGAGGAGAACAGCCTAGAGCCTCTGAAATCTACATTCAGACAAAGATCTTAAGTAAGGCTGTCACTCAGTCCAGACTGGGTTTTTAAAAAATTCCATTTATGCTGCTCTACCATCATCCGATGAGGCACGTTTCTGCCAACATTCTGGAATAAAGAAGCAAAATATATAGAATTTGGCAGATGAGGATGTAGGATTGTTTGGGTTTTTTTCAAACTGACACATTAGCCGCTGGGAAAAAAATCTTCATCCTACCATTCATTTTGTCTATTAATGACTCTTAAATGATCACCATTCTTGTGATTTTGCATGTTATATTATTTTTACTGCACTGTAAAACATTTGAATCTGGTTCAATGTGTTATCTCCAGAAGTGGTGATGCCAGAAGTAGTGCTCCAGGTGAATTCTTAAGAGTTGTTTGGCCTTTTGCTAATTCATCAGGCAGCAATTGTAGCTTTGATGCCGTTGTCGATGGTGGAGCATGTTAATGGTGTTAACCGTCCTGTAAGCCATCGTACACCGGCAGAGCTTGCAAATAGTCTTTGTTCAGTCCGCAACCCTGTCACCAGCATGGCAGCTGTGTCCCCATTGGTGTGTGAATGTGTGTGTGATTGGGTGAATTAGACTACTGTTAAAAAGCTTAGATTACTGTACAGCGCTTTGGGAACCGTTTCAATGGTTGAAAAGCGCTATATAAGTAAAAGTCCATTTACCAAGTCCATTTACCATTTTCTTGCCTCCACGCTGGAAAACCAAAATGATGCCATACAACTAACTTAAAGTTTGACAGCGCATCCTCTCTTTCCACCTCCTTCTTCAATTGCAATCACATCTACATCCTCTGGGAGTCATAACCAATTGAATTGATATTGTGATCTATTTTTCAGCTTCACAATGCATATCATCACATTTTTGATTATGCATTGTTACACCCCTAAAACATATACATGATTTGTACTTAAGGTGGGAAAACTTGCAAAAACACTGGTAAGGACCTTAACTTAGTAGGGGGCGGCTGTGGTACAGAGGGTAGTATGGTTGTCCATCAACCCCAGGGTTGGTGGTTCGATCCCGGCTCCTCCTGTCCACATGTCGAAGTGTCCTTGGGCAAGACACTGAACCCTAAGTTGCCCCCGGTGGAGGCCAGCATGGCAGCTGTGTCCCCATTGGTGTGTGAATGTGTGTGTGATTGGGTGAATTAGACTACTGTTAAAAAGCTTAGATTACTGTACAGCGCTTTGGGAACCGTTTCAATGGTTGAAAAGTATATAAGTAAAAAGTCCAAGTCCAATTTAAAAAAATGTCAGTAATGTGAGATCACTAAAACTAAAAGTTCAGCAAGTGCTCGAACTAACTGATGTGTGATACTATCTTAGAAAATAAGAATGTGAAGACGGTGAATTCCAACTGGAAAAAACAAATCTGAACTTAACTGGTAGCCACACGGAACAGGGCCCAGGGGTGATCAAACTAATGGAAGTGTTTACATAGCTTTGTCTATTTCCTGCAATTGGTCAACAATGCCACCTGATTAGTTTCTATTGGATTGCATGGTTGTTTTTTTTTGTCCTTTGTCTTTCCGCTGCACATTTCAAATCTGTATGAGGAAAAAGTTATGGGAAGAAATGTGCATATATATGGCTGCACAAGAACTACTGCATGTCTCCACCTTGTGATGTGGAGAGGAGAGATGAAGAGGAGACCTGTTTCTTGATAACGATCCATCTTAGAAGAAAACAATGTTTTCTAAGAACGTTTCCTACGAGCGTTTTTTAAGAGCTTTTTCTTCGGGTGTTTCTATGAGCATTTTGTATGAACGTTTCCTACGAGCTTGTTCTACAAGTGTTTCTATGAGCGTTTCTACAAGCGTTTCCTACAAGTGTTTCCTACAAGCATTTCTAGGAGCAGTTTGTACGAGCATTTCCTACTAGCTTTTTGTTTAGCTTTTTCTTTTAGTGTTTCTACAGGTGTTTCTATGAGCGTTTCCTACGACCGGTTCCTGTGAGCATTTCGTACAAGCTTTTTCTATGAGCTGTTTTGGCAAGCGTTTTCTACAAGCATTTCCTATGAGCGTGTTCTACAAGCATTTTTCCGAACGTTATTAAATTTCTACATGCTTTTCCCAAAACAGTAAGAGCGAGAGCTCATGCAAGCCGTTAAGAGCTTCTTCACACGTCTGTGGTGCTGAAGATGATGCAGTATTATTATTATAAGCTGTACTATATGTTAAAAAAATTTAAATACCACAACAAAGAATAAATGAGAAGATATGGAAGCTGTAAATACAAGTTAGTGTCATTTCTGCCAGAAGAGATGAAGATATTACATGAGAAGAGGGAGAAGAGGACGATGACAACAGAAACTTTCTTATCAACTGCTGAATTAATTTGTGAGTGTGTTAGTTTTATTTTCTTATTTTCCAATTTAAATATTATCACTCATTTGAAATGAAAATCATTCCAAATTAAAACTGCAAAAAAACATGTAGTTTTAGGTTCTCTCTCTCATTAATCTACGATCATTTCTAAGGGTGTTTTCTTCAGTTACGAAACACCTTTTAAGCTTAAGAAGGTTTGTAAGATGGATTTCACTTTTGGGAAATGAGGCCCTGGGACTGAATAGATAAATGAAAGACGACTTAAACTTTGCCAAACACTGGCAGATGATCTGTGAACACCATAGCAATGTGTGCTAAGCAAGATAAAGGAAAAGAGACTGAAAGAAGCCGCAGCAGTGAGCTGTGAGCAAATTTACGTAGGGCAGATTTTAAAAACAAAAGAGTTTATAGATCAAAGTAAAACACTGACTTCCAAAAGAGTGCTGGTACAAATGAGCTCCTCAATTACAGCACCAACAGTTGATTATACATAATTTGTTACTTGCGCTCTTTCTGCTTGTATATACAGTGAGTGTGTGCTGTGTGCATATGCAGATGAGCAGTGTGTGTGTGTGTGTGTGTGTGTGTGTGTGTGTGTGTTGCGTTGTGACAGGGACTAATGTCTAAATCAGCCAGACTCCATCGCCCTGTCACCCCACTCCCCTACAAATGTCACCTGTTCCCGGCCAGTGATTTGCATAATGCAAAGCTTCTCAGTCGTAACGGTCCGATTAGCGGCAGGGAGCGCCAGGACCATTCCTGACGCACCAAGCCGTTAACGGCTCCTTTTGCCGGGAACAACTGTGATTAACTGAGGGGGCGACGGAGGAGGGGTGGAGGAGAAGAAAGAGAGAGGAGCTGGCCTGAAAATGTTCACACTCTGGTTGTATTAATTACAGGCAGACAGGTCGGCTGCAGGTGACATGACCGGCTGATGATACAGTGAGCACTGAGCTGAGGACGAGAGGAAGGAAAGATGACAGGATGAAAGGAGGGATGGAGGGAAGGAGGAAGACAAAGAGGACCAGAGAGCTTTCTGAATCTAAAAAAAAATCTCTAATGAATGAATACGAATTAATTTTGCAACCATCTCCTAATTATGAGATGTCTTACTAAAAAATAGTATCTGGCCTAATAGGTGATTTTTTCTTTATGTTTCTATACTCTATATTTCATAACTTGTTCTCTCTCTTTTCTCTGTCATTCATTTGGAACTTTCATACTGTATAGCGAGCTGACTGAGAACATAGTCTGTCCCAGTCTCAACATTTAGGGCCTCAGTCCACTTCAAACAAACGTGTTCACAACTATACGTGTTGTCTGACCGTGTCTAAAGGCAAAAGTGTTTAAACTTGGTTAAGTGGCCACACTTGGAGACTTCTCTCCAATGACTGTATCTTTTGCTTGTTTGTATCTCAATGTGATGAATTGTTCAAATGGGGATAACGCCACACACTTTCAGTCTCTCCATGAAGGCATCCACGGCGTTGCACTTGGTTGTACACAAAAAGTGATGGAATTAGTTATGTGAAGAATGAAAAAAGAGAAAAGTTTAAATCTTCCCTACTTTGTCCCGTCAGCATACCTGGCCGATTGCTGCATAAAGTGGGCGTAATGATGGAATTGTCAGTTTCAGAAAGTTACAAAACTTATGTTAATGTATCCACCAGTTCTGCGACTGGAAAGGGGTTTCAGACGCTGCAGAAGACTAAGACAAGCACTTTGCTTGAAGCATACACTCAGTAAGTGTAAAACAAAGAAATAAATAAAATCAGTTGGGTGCTTATGGTGGTTTGCTTTCCCTGGAGGTACAACTGGTATGAATAATAATCAGTTATATTTTCATTCATTTTTGCTGTCCTTTATATTCACTGAATAATAGTCTAAACAATTTCTGTCAACCTAACAAGGTAGTGAATTCTTCCACAAATAAAAAGAACAAGTAAACTCTGGTTTACTACGCAGAGTAATGAGATTATGATCAGTGGTGGCATTCTGCTATAATGTCTCATTATGAGACAAAGTCAACAATGTAAACAGGAACATCTTACAGTTATCCAGTGTTTGAGTAAAAATCTTGGTAGAGTTCTGTCTGCCCTAAAAGGTGCTAAACCACCAATAAAATCCCTTAATGTTTCTCTTCTTTATGTCTGGCTTTCATTTGCTGTCTTTCTCCCTTCCCTTTTGCTCGCTCTCTCCCTCCCTCTGCCTCTGTGTTTGACAAATGAGGCAGGGATGAGAGGATGAGAGGGGAGATGTGTTGCACCTCACTTCTCTTTCTAATGTCTCTGGCTGCTGAGAAACCATGTGGAAAACTAAAGACTATTAATGCCACAAACAAATCTCTCCCAAAACGGAAACTCTTTTACATGTTTTAGTGCACGGGCGGGCCGACGGCTTAATGACATGGAGAGACGAGGAAGATGGAGGGAAAGAGGAGGAGGAGGAGGAGGAGGAGGAGGAGGAGGGAGGGACAGAGAGGAAGATGAAAGAAAAGGATGAGAGAGGACAAGGAAGGAAAATAAAGGATGATGAAACAGGAGGAAAAGAAGAAGGGGATTATTGAGAGGAGATGGAGGAACTTAAAAGACAATCTTTAGGATAGAAAGGAGAACAAGCACTGTGGAGATGGAAGAGGAGGGAGAGCAGAGGAAAGAGAAAGAAGCTGAGATCTGGGAACACAATGACATCGCTGCAAATAGGTCAGACGAGGCAAGAGACACGAGCAGACAGACAATCAGACAGGTTGTGAACAAACCCCGAGGTTAGCCCCACCTGTATGAAGGACAAACTGAAGGTAAAATTATTAGCCAAACATCCGGCACAATTTATAGACCCACTCACTGGTTCAGCTACCGTACTTAGGATAGTGGTGCACAGTCGTGGCCTCATTGCTCTGTTTCGGTTCTACCTCCAAATAAAGTTTTAGCTAATCAGGCGAGTGTCGGCTTGTTTCCAACCTGTAATCGTCTCACTCAGGGGCAGTTCTAAGGTCAGTGGCGATCCGAATGAGTCTGGAGTCACACTTCGATCGATCAATATTGCAATATAAACAAGTGCTATATGAATAAACCATTCTTATTCTTCTCATTATTAATAATAATACTTAACACACAGTTAACTGTCAAAAAACAGCTATACTATAATTAAAAAAATGTGTAGGAAAGTCATTCTAGCTTTTATTGTGAAAATATATATATATGAAAAACTTGAAAATGTGGTTGTTGTTGCAGCAGTACAAGGACAGCAATAAATACAAATAAATAGAAAAAAAAAGTGAAAAGAAATAAATAATAGGTATATAAAACTCAAATAAGAATAAAATAAAAATACAAACTATACAAGAGACAAAATTACAAGATACAGTGACAGTGGTTTATTGCCCCTATTGGACCTATTTTTAACGATGTCGCTGTGTTCCCGATCTCAGTAATTGTTTTGGTGAGTCCAGTGTTGTCATAACCAATACAACTAAGGGGCAGAGCTATGGAAATAAAACCCAAGTAGTAAAAAAATAAAATAACATAGTTTTCCTTTTACATGGTACGTTAACATGTTTGCATTCTAATGTTAGTGTTAAAAGACATTACAACTTAAGGTGGTCCTGTAGTGGCTTATTTTTAAATTAGATTATTTTTTTATTTATTCACTTATCATTTTCTTCTTTATTGTATTGTATGTACAAGTGTCACTGCCCACTTACTTTATATCTGTTTATTTTGTTTTTTAACCAATAAGTTTAACCAATAAGTCCCTTAAGACGCTCCAGTTGATCCAGAATGCTGCGGCACGTTTATTGACAAGAACCAGGAAAAGGGATCATATTTCGCCCATATTAGCTTCTCTGCACTGGCTTCCCGTAACATCCAGAATAGAATTTAAAATCCTTCTCCTCACCTACAAAGCCCTTATTGGTCAGGCACCTTCATATCTTAAAGAGCTCATAGTACCCTATTACCCCACCAGAGCACTGCGCTCCCAGAATGCAGGGTTCCTTGTGGTTCCTAGAGTCTCTAAAAGTAGAATGGGAGCCAGAGCCTTCAG
>LKNJ01004967.1:23249-41971 GCA_002120245.1 Maccullochella peelii | reverse complement strand
CTTAAGACTTTCCTCTTTGATAAAGCTTATAGTAGGGCTGACTCAGGTGAGCCCTGAGCCACCCCTTAGTTATGCTGCTATGAGGCCTAGACAGGCCCTTAGTTATGCTACTATAGGCCTAGACTGTCGGGAGACTTCTGACGATGCACTGAGCTCCTCTCTCCTTCTCTCCCTCTCCATCTGTACGTACTCTTATCACATTAATGCCTGTTACTAACTCAGCTGCTTCCCTTTCTCTCCTCTTTCTATCTATCCTTCTGTTGCTCTCTCTCCTCTTTCTCGCTTTCCTTCTATTGCTTTCTCCGAGTATTTTCTGCCCCCAGAGCTGCGGAGTCTCGACCTGTGGTTGCAGAGCTGCAGGGTATGGACCGGTAGTTGCGGTGCTACGGCNCTTATTGGTCAGGCACCTTCATATCTTAAAGAGCTCATAGTACCCTATTACCCCACCAGAGCACTGCGCTCCCAGAATGCAGGGTTCCTTGTGGTTCCTAGAGTCTCTAAAAGTAGAATGGGAGCCAGAGCCTTCAGTTATCAAGCTCCTCTTCTTTGGAATCAACTTCCCGTTTGTGTACGGGAGGCAGACACCCTCCTCACATTTAAGAATAGACTTAAGACTTTCCTCTTTGATAAAGCTTATAGTAGGGCTGACTCAGGTGAGCCCTGAGCCACCCTTAGTTTTGCTGCTAAGAGGCCTAGACAGGCCCTTAGCTATGCTGCTATAGGCCTAGACTGTCGGGAGACTTCCTAGGATGCACTGAGCTCCTCTCTCCTCCTCTCCCTCTCCATCTGTATGTACTCTTATCACATTAAGGCCTGTTACTAACTCAACTGCTTCCCTTCTCTCCCACTTCTATCTATCCTTCTGCTGCTCTCCCTCTTCTTTCTCGCTTTCCCTCTATTGCTTTCTCAGAGTATTTTCTGCCCCCAGAGCTGCGGAGTCTCGACCTGTGGTTGCAGAGCTGCAGGGTATGGACCGTTAGTTGCGGTGCTACGGCATCTGGATCGGTGGTTGCGGAGCTACGGCGTCTGGATCTGGGGTTGCGGAGCTACGGCGTCTGGATCTGGGGTTGCGGAGCTACGGCGTCTGGATCTGGAGTTGCGGAGCTGTGATCTATGGTTGCAGGAGCCCGGATCTGTGATGCGGGCCATCTGCTGCCCCGTGCTGCTGCTCGGCAGTTGCTGCTGTTGTTGCCGTCTATGGACTTATTATCACTATTATTACTATCACATTGCTATTACTTTTATTTGTATTAACATTAATACTTTTTCCACTACTGCTTTACATCTGTATCTAGAACTGAACAGTGCTGTGCTACTGCATGTTCACTTTCCTCTCTCTCTCTCTCTCTCTCTCTCTCTCTCANGATCTGGGGTTGCGGAGCTGTGATCTGTGGTTGCAGAGCCTGGATCTGTGATGCGGGCCATCTGCTGCCCCCGTGCTGCTGCTCGGCAGTTGCTGCTGTTGTTGCTGTCTATGGACTTATTACTACTATTACTACTATCACATTGCTATTATTTTTATTTGTATTAACATTAATACTATTTCCAATACTGCTACTTTACATCTGTATGTAGAACTGAACTGCACTGTGCAAGTGCATGTTCACTTTCCTCATGCTCTCTCGCTCTCTCTCTCTCCCTCCCCTCTCTCTCAACCCAACCAGTNGGCGTAGCTGTGATCTGTGGTTGCGGAGCCTGGATCTGTGATGCGGGCCATCTGCTGCCCCCGTGCTGCTGCTCGGCAGTTGCTGCTGTTGTTGCTGTCTATGGACTTATTATTAGTATTACTACTATCACATTGCTATTATTTTTATTTGTATTAACATTAATGCTATTTCCACTATCTGTATCTAGAACTGAACAGTGCTGTGCTACTGCATGTTCACTTTCCTCATTCTCTCTCTCTCTCTATCTCTCCCTTGCTCTCTCCCTCCCCTCTCTCTCAACCCAACCGGTCGAGGCAGATGACCGCCCACCCAGAGCCTGGTTCTGCTGGAGGTTTCTTCCTGTTAAAAGGGAGTTTTTCCTTGCCACTGTTGCTTGTGCTTGCTCTTGGTGGGAATTGTTGGGTCTCTGTACACATAAGGAGTTGGTCTTGACCTGCTCTTTATGATAAAGTGCCCTGAGATAACTTTGTTATGATATGGCGCTATATAAATAAAACTGAATTGAATTGAATATCCAGGAGAGAAAACCTGTGAAAAGAGAGTTCAGATTAGTAAAGATAGTATTGTGTGTTTATGGCATTTTGTATGAGTTGTTAATGGCATTTAAATGTGTATTATTATTAGTTATATTTGGTTAAGGTGTAAAAGAATAAGTTACTAAGTAGAAGGTATACAAACCAGTAGAGTAGAAGAAGTTGTCAGTATGTGATGAGTGAGTTCCAGCATGCACGCGACAGAGAGAGCTTCTGACCTACACTGTGTTGTCATATTTCCAACAGAAATGAAATGTGTTGCACCAGAGTGAGCATTGCGTCATTGCCAGTTTATTAGGTACACCTATCTGAAACTCATAAAGTCGAATACAACAGCTTTCCCTCCTACCTTCATTAAAGGGAAATTTTGGTATTTTTCAACCTGGCATATTTCCCATAAATGTGGCTATGGTGACTCTATAATAACTTTCCACTCGAAAAAGGAAACAAGGAATTAAACTACACAAAACAACATATATGGCAAACTGTGTGAGCCTCCTACAGCTTTCCAAATAAACATGATTTTTACATGACACGTGTGTCTGAGTCTGACCCAAAGTAAACACAGAAAGTAGCACCCTGGAGCACCAGCCATTATGGCTAACTGCATAGGGATCTACATCTGGGTCAACATGTTGATTTTTGCCTAAACCCAAGCTCCTCATGGTTGTATTTATTATCCCTAGTTTAGTAGTTACAGAGGTGGTGGCTCATTTTTGCTTTTATTGTTTTTCAATTACTTTAGAGGACTGTATAGTCGGTCTAGACCTGCTCTATATGAAAAAGTGCCCTGAGATAACTTTGTTATGATATGGCGCTATATTAATAAAACTGAATTGAATTCAATTGTATAATAGGCCGCTCATCTGTGTTTTGTCACAATTTTTATCTTTGTGTTACAAGGCATATTTTGAGTCATGTGCACTTTGGGGACAAAAAAATCTGTCTAAACCAAAACCGATGAGCTTTAAAAGCAGTGATTTTATGCATCAAGATCAGTTTATCACTGGGAGTCCTACTCAGCCTGTGAAAACAGTTCTCTGGAGAACTGGAAGAGCTTTCCAAATCCTGGAAAACAAAACAAAACAAAAAAGATGTCATCAGGTTTATATCGGAATTGACTTGATTACTATAATTTTCAGCAGAAAACCTGCATTATAAACTGGGGGTGTGGAGACTTAAAATTAGATGTCTCTACCTCTGCTGCTTTAATTTTGACCATTTTTTAAATCTGTCACCACATTTTATGGAAATACAATACTAAGTTGCTGAAGTACCACTTTAAGTATAAAGACAGTTTCAATAACCTGACTACTGAAATAATGACATTCAAATTAATTGATGTATTTATTAATGCATGACAATTGTCAATCGTATAAAATGTAATACTTTACTATTATATTTTAGATTATGTCACTCAATTCACAAAATTCAAGGTACCATTTTCTGTCCAAAAACACCACTGGCTATCGTAGCGTCTGTCATTGAGATGTCTCATCTGACTGCTGTTGACAGCCACCGACCAGACATTTACAAAGTGATGGAAAGAGACGCTAACTGTCAGCACACATCAACATCTCTCCTCCATGTTGTTGTTGACTGGGCTCGCATGGGGACATCATATACTTATTACTATATTAGTACTTATAAGTACACCAGTAAGTAGACAGTTTTAATATTATTTGCTTGTTGTCTCATATATTATACAGGGTTGAAAAGAATACTAGAATATTTTACTCAAGTACAAGTAAAATAAGTAAAAAAAGGTGGTTAAGTTAAAATGTACTCTGAGTAAATGTTACTGTACACACATTTTTAGGGTAAGGTGGGTAGGCGGAAGGTAAAAAAATATTTCTATATGATGATGTTATATGATAGCCTATTAGATTAAAGAACACATTTAGGCTACTAAATAAAGTGCATTAACAAGGTGAGGTATACCCATCACACCACCGAGCCCCTATGTCCAAACCAACAATATATTCCATTTCTATAGATGGCACTTTGCAGCCTGTGCATACAACTGATTTTCAATTATAAATATACATGCTTCCTCAGTGTAGCCTTACTGGAATTAACAAGAACAGAAGAAAAAACTCACACAATTAAACAAACATGGCCAACAATAAATAAAAAGTGGATGCAACAAGCTCATCTGTGTTTTGTCACAATTTTTATCTTTGTGTTACAAGGCATATTTTGAGTACTATTCTTGAGAATTGACAACTTGCTGTGTGCTCGCAATTGGTTCGGGCAGGTGTATGGGTGGGACCTCGATACCGCGGCTCTACCTCAGATCACTATTGCGCAGACTCTGGCTCCAAATTACATCACTAGCAGCAAGATGGCAGCGCCCTTATCCAGGATATTTTGGCTTCATTTTTGTACAGTGGGAGGAAGTGGAGACGCAATGTCCATCTTTATATTACAGTCTATGCTGTACACGTTCATTCTCAGTGCATAATATAACCCATAATATAACCAGTCCACTCAGCCTCTCGGTCCCACTGTACTCCTCAAAGTTTTCAAATATTTTGAGCTGAATGAGCGCTCTGCAGTTATATCGGGGATTATCAAAAACAACAGAAAGGCCTAACACACCACACTGTAAAAAAGTTACTCGGTAAAAGTTCCTCAGTGAACATAGAAGTCACTGGAGGATCCACCATCCAAATTTTAGTCATGCAACATCATGGGTGTTTGATTTAGGTCACTTAGCGTGCATTAAATCACTGCTTAATTAAGGTAGATGCAACCCTTTCTTACCTATGCCGAGGTACACTAATGCTACCCTTAATCCATAATGATCCTAATTCTTTATTATATTGCATTGTTGTTCTTTTCACAAACTGCCCGGTTGTGACTGCTCCTATCATACGCCCTGACACTCGGCCTGTGAATGTTTACATTTAGAACAGAGTGACAGCTCTGCTGTGCTGCAGCTTCTTCTCTGCTACAGTTGCAGATTTTACATCTTTCTTTTGGTTCACTCTCACACAGTTTATTTATGTGACTTTTGTTCTTACTCTGTAATGGATGCGACTTGAAATGTTGTGAAGTACAATACTTAGTAAGTAAAAGTAAAATTATGTTTCCAGAGGGGCCCAAGCGCAGGACACAGACACTGAATGGAGAGGTGAACACACAGGTTTATTTAGGCACCAAAGTGGGGAGAGGTCAGGTGCGGGCTGGAATAATGGAGACCGGTGACGGGCGGATGAATCACAGGTGGGCTGGAGATCCAAAGGAGGTGAGTAACCTGAAGCACAGGGAAACAGAATGACCAGCAGGTGCACAGACTGATTGTGACTCAGAATAGGAGACGAGCAGTTGACAGCAACGCCTTCCACACAGACACATACCAACAGAGAGACAACACCAAGCACAAAGGGAGGGGGAAAACACCAGAACCCACAGAACAACATATAAGCATGGCGAACCGTGACAAATTATGGAATTTTACTTTAATACTCAAAGTACACGCTAAAAAATGCCTTTGTTACAGACAAAAGAGTAAATGTAATTCTTTACATCCACCCCTGATATTACATTATGATTTGGCAAATAAATCAGAAAATCATCATGAATTTGCCTGAGGAAGACCCTCTGTGGTTGAAATATCAGGCATGACTTTTTTTCACAGGCAAAGTCTTTTGCAAAGCACACCGCATAGCTCGAATATATATTTTACAATAGAAACCAGTAGTAGTTTTAGTTTTGAAGCATGATATACTGTGTGTATATAGTATTAAACATTAGCATTAGCACAACATTCACACTTACTTCACACTCTTGTCAGTTCAGTGTCAGCACAGTTCTCTGATGTACTGACCTCAGACCAGCGTTCGCTGCACTCTGCGCTGTGGCCTGTTAAAATTAGCTGCTAACACTATTTAAAAGCCATACTTAAGAGTAAAAAGTATGCTGCATTAAAACTACTCCACCAAGTACAATGAACGACAACAAAGTTAAAGAGTAGTCTCACAGTATTTCATTGATAGAGCCGAATAATGGTGTATAACAATTAGGTTTGGAAATTATCGTCCAAGTTAAAACCATTTAAACAGATTACAACTGTGTTGATATTGAAGATTTCAAGACAGTACTTAGTGTCAAAACAAACCTGAAACCCTGTTTCTGAGTAAAAGAACCCAAAGGTGACCATTTATGGAACAAATAAAATCTCCATCATCCTGAAAAATGCTGTCCTTTGCTTTAGGTGGTGGTATATGTGATGATGACAGGTGATGTATTCCTTACTCTGTAGAAATAATGACACAGCTGCAGTGTCCAAAAGATTTAACAGGAATAAAACACCCTGAGCTCTCAACAGTTTAGGAGGAACTCTGTGTTACATATGTTGATTGATGGCATAGAGAAGAGATTTGAGAATCTTGGGAACTTTAGTCACACTGGAACAGTGTCTCCTAAGTGTGAAACAAGAGCAACTAATCTGACACAGAAGACTTACCAACAAGTCCTCCAACATAATAGAAAAGGTCATTTGTCAATAACTCCCAAAACGACAGAGTAGGTGTTTTTCCAATGACTCCCAAATCGATATATAAGCGCACCAGACCTTCGTCGTCATGGTAACAACAACAACACGTGGTTAACGTTGTGGAACGATCGCATTTTTGGGGAGGGCAGCCTCGCCATACTTACTATGCCCACTAGAGCTCGCCGCCTATATAAACGTACATATGGGTCGTAATAAGCTGCTGCACAGATGACCTATAGGGCGGTATTTTCGGGGAGGACACTCTCAGTCTAAATTTCGTGAAAAAAATACTGCAGCTGATGCAGTAATGAAGTCTGGTGATTCCTCTGTAGGGTTCAGTGAGGTAAAGACCATCTTTGAAATGTTTATGTAGTTGCTAAGCTCATCAGCTGAGGCTGAAAAAAGGGTTAGGGTTGCTTACCTTTGCGTTTTCACGTCACATCATCAGGTTTATCACAGTTCAAGTTAGCATCTTTATAAGATTCAGCTGAACAACAGTAAAATACTTAGCGCTGTAGCTCTATTTTGTAGTGATCTGCTTTTGTCATACATGTTTCCTCTTGTGTGAGCCTTCCTAAGACTTACACTATATGGACAAAAGTATTGGGCCACTCCTCTTAATCATTGAATTCAGATGTTTCATTCAGTCCCATTGCCATAGGTGCATAAAATCAAGCACCTAGCCATGCAGTCTACCTTAACAGACATTTGTGAAAGAATGGATCATTCTAAAGAGCTAACTGAATTCAAACGTGGTACTGTAATAGGATGCCACTGTTGCAACAAGTCAGTTCGTAAAATTTCTTCTCTCCTAGCTATCTCACGATCAACTGTAAGTGGTATTATTGCGAAGTGGATACGTTTAGGAACCACAGCAACTCAGCCACGAAGTGGCAGACCACGTAAAGTTACAGAGCGGGGGCGCATAGTGCGTAGAAGTCGCCAAAGCTCTGCTGACTCAATAACTGCAGAGTTCCAAACCAGCTCTGGCATTAATGTCAGCACCAAAACTGTGCGCCGGGAGCTTCATGGCATGGGTTTCCATGGCCAAGCAGTTTGGTGTGGAAGAACTTGACTGGCCCGCACAGAGCCCTGACCTCAACCCCACTAAACACCTTTGAGATGAGCTAGAACGGAGATTGCGAGCCAGGCCCTCTCGTCCAACATCAGTGTCTGACCTCACAAATGCTCTTCTGGATGAATGGGCAGGAATTCCCACAGACACGCTCCAAAATCTTGTAGAAAGTCTTCCCAGAAGGGTGGAAGCTGTTATAGCTGCAAAGGGGGGACCAACTTCATATTAAAGCCTATGAATTTGGAATGGGATGTCATTAAAGCACCTGTAGGTGTAATGTGTAGGTGGCCCAATACTTTTATCCATATAGTGTATATATGTGTGTATGTATGTATGTTCATGTACATAAACATTTAGNTCCATGGCCGAGCAGCTGCATGCAAGCCTTACATCACCAAGAACAATGCCAAGCGTCGGATGGAGTGGTGTAAAGCACGCCGCCACTGGACTCTGGAGCAGTGGAAACGTGTTCTGTGGAGTGACGAATCACGCTTCTCTATCTGGCAGTCTGATGGACGAGTCTGGGTTTGGCGAATGCCAGGAGAACGTTACCTGCCTGACTGCATTATGCCAACTGTAAAGTTCGGTGGAGGAGGGATAATGCTATGGGGTTGTTTTTCTGGGGTTGGCCTTGGCCCCTTAGTTCCAGTGAAGGGAAATCTTAAAGCTTCATCTTACCAAGTCATTTTGGAAAATTCTATGCTTCCAACATTGTGGAAACAGTTTGGGGAAGGCCCTTTTCTGTTCCAGCATGACTGTGCCCCAGTGCACAAAGCAAGGTCCATAAAGACATGGTTGGATGAGTTTGGTGTGGAAGAACTTGACTGGCCCGTACAGAGCCCTGACCTCAACCCCATTGAACACCTTTGGGATGAACTAGAACGGAGATTGCGAGGCAGGCCCTCTCATCCAATATCAGTGTCTGACCTCACAAATGCTCTTCTGGATGAATGGGCAGGAATTCCCACAGACACGCTCCAAAATCTTGTAGAAAGCCTTCCCAGAAGGGTGGAAGCTGTTATAGCTGCAAAGGGGGGACCAACTTCATATTAAAGCCTATGAATTTGGAATGGGATGTCATTAAAGCACCTGCAGGTGTAATGTGTAGGTGGCCCAATACTTTTGTCCATATAGTGTATAACAGAAGAAGTTTTTTTTGGCTTCATCTTTTCAAACACTTGTTTGAACAACTTGCTGCTTCGAGCCTTTCGACTATCGATGCGTTCAACAATCCTTAAATCTTTTAAGGTCTCCAACAGAAAAGGTGTATCAGCCACAAAACAGTTTAGTTTAGCAGTTTAAATGTTTCTGTCCCTCCTGGAAGCTCCTTCACGTTACCTAATGTTCCCCCTACGTGGGTCAAACATGCAGAAAGAATATCTTTATTCCAACCAGAGAGAAACGATCGGATTAAGTGTTTACATGGTTATTAGGCGCTAATATTTTCCTTTTGAAAAGATTATCAAAGGTTTACACCTCTCCTCTCAACCCAATTGAAAATCCTTTCCGATCGGGCCAGTCTCTTCCTATTGAGGTGGTAACATGAGGCATTTTTATTCTGATTGGGCTATTATTCTGATTATTAGTGGAATATCATTCATTTGAAAAAGCAACAGTCAGTGATGTGTGCTTTAAAAAAAATTAAACCATGAACATCAGGAAACATTTAGAGCAAGATAGAATGATTGCAAAGGTTTTTGTAAAAAAAAAAAAAATAATAATAATAATGTTGCTTACAGCAGGCATGTGTGTATCTTCCCAGGCTACAGAGCACTCTGAGAAACTGGAGACAGAGCTGAAGTCTTTAGAAGAGATGGAGGAGCAGGCGGACAGCAGGTGAGTGGTGGAGGGTAATTATCTCTGACTTCATTTAATCCTCATGACACAATTAGTCTCTCTCTGTGATTTGTGTCAGTCGTCGGTGTATGTTTCCTCCTTCATCCCCAAAATCTGCCTTCTTGCCTTCAGATTTGTTTAAAGAATTCAGTTCTAGTTCAAAGGATTATATAGTAGTGGATATAAGTGACTTCTAATACAACAGTTGGATATATAAGTCATTACCAAACCAGTGATTAACGGTAATTGTAATTGCCAGGCATTTGAAGAAAGGAGAATGACTCAGTGTCGGGAGGCAAAAACCCATTCATTTATTAAGGACAATTTGTTTGTTAATCAATCAAAAACTTGAGAGAAATCTGTTGTTCTTCAAATAAGCTAATAAGTGGTGCCTGGTACATTAGCTTCCCATCTCTCCAGCAATTCTGTTTCAGCAGTTTACAGCTAAGACTGTTATTGACCTCTTGTGGCGCCTGGAAGGAATTGCAGCTACACTGGTAGAGCCATAAGCCCTTTTCAGACATGGAATACGGACCATTGCTGGCTTCATCTATCTGTTAAAGTGATGGCTTTTTGTCATGCAGACAGAGGTGACTTTTACGTTCATGTTCCTTGCAGCTACATTCAGACATGACAGCACATTTACGTAAAGATACAATGCTTGCGTGGCATCTGGTGCGCGACAGAGACAGAGAGAGAGAGCGGTGAGTTCAAAATGTTATGATTGAAAGGGAGAAGAATGTTTTTGGTCCTTTCTCAGGCTGCATCACTGAGGCGTTATAAAACTTATTTTGCTGGCAAAAGCCTTAATTAATGCCATCATGAGTGCGAGACAGCTTGCCCCCGCTTCTCCCACTAATCCACTAATACATTTTCACATCATTTAACGTTATTAAAAAGCGAATTCTGCTGCCTGTTTTATAAAATCTGACACGCACAAGCATTGAATAACAGGACATTTAGTTTGGACCCAACATTTTGCTGGATCTTCGTTTATACAACATTTGGCATAAATGAAGATTGAAAATATAGAGAGGGCGTTGTGTTGTGATTATCATTGTGGTTGTAAGAGGGTTTTTCTTTTTCTTTTTTTTTTTCACTTCTTCTGCTCCGGTCGCCCTGTGAGTGGAAAAATTGTTTTTATAGACTGTTCTGAGAAGAATCTCCTCAAGAACATAAGTTAGTCTCTTTCACTGTTTCCTAGTTTATTAAACTCATTTTTTGCATAAGAGATGATAATTAAGATCTACATTTATGCCAGTGATCTTAGAAGGAGATCTTAGAAAGATGTGCATTATATCTCTCGCTCTCTGTATCTTAACCCTGGGGTTCTGTGGTGTTTACGTTAATATGACCGCACTGGATTCAGACTTCTGTTGAAAGTGCTACAGAAATGGTACAAGGTCCAACAACCAAACAACGCAAAACTGACTCGGGTGCTTATTCAGACATGAGACCAACATGTTAAATTGCCTTCAGATTAACATAAAGGGGTGCATGTCTGAATTTGGTGTTATCACCCATACTATATGTTTCTGAAGGGAAATTTGAAGGGTTATCTTGTCAAATGTTTGAAATCAGAAAATCCAAATTTGTGTAAAGAGCTGGGATGAAGCCAAGAGTTCTGCCCTCTGAGACGCTCACCGTCTTGCTCATGGACACTTCAGTAGTATTGGGCATACACATACAGTCTGTTACAGGGATGAAACCTCTGATCTTCGATTGGCGGTACAGTCTAAGAATGTTTTGTTCTGTTGAACAGCTTGCTGGAGAAGCTGAGGGCTCTGGTGACAATGAATGAGAACCTGAAGCAGCAGGAGCAGGAGTTCCGCACTCACTGCAGAGTGAGTACACCACATATGTACTGAGATTCTACATCCAGTTAATGCTGCTTGGTGTTTGTACAGAAAACAAGCTGAAAGTGTTGGTACCAATGTTCTCTCTGTGTGGATGTCCAGGAAGAGATGGCCCGTCTGCAGCAGAGCATTGAGGAGTTGAAGACAGCATCAGGACAGGATACAGAGGAAGAGAAGGTACATGTCCAGTTAGAATTATATTCTATATTCACTATCTCTAACGCAGCTTATATTTTAGCATTTGTCCTATGCAGTATAAAACACTTACAGATTCCTAAAGATTGTAAGTAGCCTTTTCTCCCTGAGAAAAATCCCTCAAAATAAAACTTCAGTTTGTTTTTACTGTGCTCTTCCTCCACCTCTTTTTCTTTTCTCAGGAGAGGAACCAGCTGATAAACAAACAGTACAACACAGACAGAGAGAAACTACAGAAGATCCGTCTGCTCATGGTAACTTCACATAACATAACAGAACAGGTTCCATAAGATTAGATGGAACTGGAGTGATCTCTGTAGGCAGTTAGGTCACAGCACCAGATAACAGACTACAGATAAAAATGAGACAAATTGAGAGTGCAGAAAATAATACAAGAGACTATTTTCAGCAGCAGATTAGTACACATTTGGTGCTCTAGTGAGTATTTGGGGCAGCAGGGGTATATTTGGGTTTGAGAACAAACTACAGTGTGTGTTCATGGTAATAAAGGAACATGTCACCCAGTGCAACAGTGAGGCTCACTGATGTGTTTTTGGAGCTCCATGGCACAGAGGAGGAAGATATATCAGGCTTTGCGCACACAATACTTGTTAGTAGGAGACATTCAATATTTATTTGGGGGTTTTAAGTACTTTTTGCTGCTAAGGATCCTTCCTCCCTCATTGGTTAGGCTTAAATAGAATCTTAATAACAAAACCCTGCAAAGAAAACTATAAAACATTTTGTGACCAATTTTTTTAATGTTACAGGCATATTAACTTTTCATGTGCTACTATTTAAGGCACATGAATGTGAAAACCAATAGAACTCCAATGTATGTTTCAGTTTCAAGGATGAGAGAATTCTATGAGCTTTGGGCATTAGAAACGCTCTCCTCTTTGAGCTGAATTACTCAGGACTTTCTTTCACTCTGTTCAGGCTCGGAGGAACCGCGAGATCGCCATCCTGCAGAGGAAGATTGACGAGGTGCCGAGCCGGGCCGAGCTGACCCAGTACCAAAAGAGATTCATCGAACTCTACGGCCAAGGTGGGTTCCTCCTCAATATCTGGTCTAACCAGGGTTTGTGCTCAGAAAACATTCCACAGGCCATTCTCCAACCGTAAATGGACGACTCTAAATCCAAAAAGCAGAAACAAAGACATTAAATCTCTGCTAATTCTTGTGCCTTTCAGTTTCTGCAACACACAAAGAGACCAAGCAGTTTTTCACTCTATATAACACGTTAGACGACAAGAAGGTTTATCTGGAGAAGGAGGTAAGTAACCACAGCAGCTCTGATCAACTGTTAGCAACACAGGAAATCATTCTGGTAGAATTTGGCTTTGAATTTAGATTGGTCTGTAATTTTAGCAAATCTGTCCAGTTTGAGTATTGATGTAGTTAACACATTAAACAAATAAAAGGGGAAAGCCACCAGCAGACAAATACTGTATGTTCTTAATATTAATGAGAAAGAAATGTGCTTTCATTTCTGTAGGTGAATCTGCTGAATTCCATTCACGACAACTTCCAACAGTAAGTATAAATACACTTATCTGTTCTATGTTTGTAATATGAAACATTGATATATTAGATGTAATTAGTATAGTAGGGACTACAAGTTTGTTTTCCTGTCCCCTGTATGGTCTGTCAGTGTGTTTCTTAGCATTGTTCAGTGAATTACCTCTAAACTACTGTACTGTTGTCCAGGGCCATGTCGTCTTCAACAGCCAAGGAGCAGTTCCTCAGACAGATGGAGCAAATAGTGGAGGGAATCAAACAGAGTCGCATCAAGGTAGAGCTCTCTTAAAGGAGGTTTCATTTTCATAAAATTGCCTATTATTTCTGTGGTTATGATAACACTGGACCCACCAAGTTAATATTTGAGATGTGGGAACATGGCGACATTGCTGAACAGAATGAAGCAAGAAACACGAGCAGTCAGACGATGAGACGGGTGTCGCAGCATAATAAAGCAGAATTATCCAGGGGCCGAGTTCTAACACCTGCTTCCTGCACGTCTGCTTTTCCAGATGGAGAAAAAGAAGCAGGAGAACAAAATGAGGAGAGATCAGCTGAACGATGAGTACCTGGAGCTGCTCGACAAGCAGAGGCTTTACTTCAAAACTGTTAAGGACTTTAAAGAGGTGAGAAAAACAATGAAGTATCAGCTTGTGCTTCATTAGTTATGGATGAACTAAAGGACAATACTTTACTTATGTTACTTCACAGCTGAGAGGTTTTGTTAGGTACAATGAGAAGACATTTAATGTGAGACTGTTTTAAACTGACTAGAACACACCATCATATTAAAAGAAGAATGCAACCAATCAGTTAACATATTTTAAGGCTATATTATATATTGGTTAGATTACTGGTACTAGGTACCCTCATTGATATACAGTAAATGGGGTGGACAAAATATTGAAAAACTGAACAATATAACCTTATGACATTATAAGGTTTCATTTATTGCAGGTCTGTTGTATTAGACTGCATTAGTTTTGGCTAGGTGTACCTAATAAACTGGATATTGAGTATGTATCAACTGTTTGGAGACAAAATTATTCCTAATTTGCAGTGTCAGTAAATTACTCCATACTTATGTGATGAATGTGACAACTGGAGTTGTGCCACACAAATATCTGCGGTGACATATTTGCCAAAGTTTCTAAAAAAAAAAACCAACCAAAAGTTCCATTAGACAATGCAAAGATGTTTCAAAAGGTAAAATATATGTATTTGTAAAATGGTTCAGTGAGTTACTTGTACTTTTGTCCTAATTGCAGATCAAAGCCAGACCAATATTGATATTTGAGAATTTAAAAAAAATCAGATATCTTTGTCATTTCTGTCCCGCAACATCTTATGTCACTTAGCTGTGACTTATGTCACAGCTCACATATACATCAATAGCGAATATGTATGTGATAAGATAATATCAGTCGATATCAGACAACTCTATTGCAGACTCTTGGAATCATTGATGCATTGACATGTAAGCAGCAATTTAATGTTGAAACAGCCCAACTCCACTCATGAAAAACAATTAGTACTATTTGTCAAGTGACAACAGAATTATTGGTTGGCAGATATCAGTAAAAATGTATCATGATTATATTATTTTAAAAGTAAAGCATCACCTAATTTCTGTTAATTTGTTGACCTCAGATGAAACCCCATGTATGACTGATGATAATGAAATGTTGTTTTTTGTCATCAGGAGTGTCGGAAGAACGAGATGCTGTTGTCCAAGCTGAGAGCTAAAGGTGCCTCTTAGCCCTGGTATGACTGTTGGCAAACTGTTTGTTTTTTGATGTAAATGAAATATGTAAATAATCTATATGAGCTAAATTGATCACAGATTAACTGAACATGCATGGAGTTTTTCTTTAATATTCAACACTTTGTTTCATCATTCTTCCTTATGGCTAATACGGTTGTAAACCGACACTTATGAGTTGCATCTAAAACCCTGTGAGAAGAGTCCTGGACGTTCCATTTACACTGTGTTCTTCACATGTGCCAAATCCAGCTGACTGAAAAACAGAAATGCCTTTTTAATTGTTCAAGTCAAAAGAAGCTCATAAGTGCCATATTTTGGCATAACCTTCAGCTGTGGTGTGATTACAGCCCCAGTAACAACCACAATGATCACAAATTACCGACCAATTTCTTAGCCTCTAGTCAGCCAGTTCCTTTTTTCCTCTCAAAATAAGTGTTGAATTTCAAACTGAACAATATGTAGGAGCCCCGTATCAAACTTATATATCATGATAATGTGTTTAATAAGTGACAATTGTTGCACTAACGGGCCTGTACCACAGGTAGCTTAGATGTCAAATCTAATCATAACAGGACTAACCTTTAAAGCTGTACTAGGCAGCTGCACTAGCTGTAAAATGTACACCCATGTCTTCATGTTGATCATAAAGTGGTGCTGCATCAGAGCAGAGTCCCATACCCACACAAAAACTATTTCAAAGTGCCTGAACATGTGTTGTTCGCTGATATTATAGGATTTTTTTTTATAGGAACTAGTCCTTAAATTTCATTATAACGTGCTGATGTGTGAAGTTTCCCAGTGCAGCTTTAAAGGTCGCTCTTTGTATGTACTGTTCTTATGTGCCTCTGAAGTTTGAATTCCTCATGTTTTACATTTGCCTCATGTACAACCAGTACTTAATGAATAAAAAAATCTTTCTATTAACAATCTAAATGCCTTTGCTGTTACTCATCTCAGATAGGACGTGATTTGTCAGACACTGTGTGCTGATTAAAGACAGCATACTATCAGAAGTCACCAGAGTATTGTCAAAAGTCACATGATGAATCTCCTTCGTATCACCAAAGCACTTCAGATCTCCTGTTGCAGATGCACCAGGTGGCCAAATAAACATCTGTTCTAAAACAGCGACCAGGATAAAAACTAACTACAGGAATATCCCAGGATATATTTCAGGATTTATTTCACAAACCTGTTGAATCAGATGATGGCTAACCCAGCAGGGTGAACAACAGCATAAACACTTTTTTTTTTTTTAAACTTCACACCAGGGCTACAGTGGGAACATTAATGATGAAGTGACAAATGAAAAAAGAAATGCTTGTAAACTACAACCAGCAACGTCTATTGATTAAAAAAAATCAATCAAATCAAAATCTCAGGTCCATTTAGTAGCTGCACTGGATCTTTCGATCGTAACATACGGTCTTCCTTAAAAGAGAAGAGTACTCCACAGATTTAGCATTGCACTCCTATGATATTGTCTCGTGATGGATAAAGGATAAAAATTGATGCAAGAGATATCGTCTTTCTAAATTCCACACATTCTTTTTCCTCATCAAAATCTGCCACCTACATTGCCCATAATGCAACTCAACTGCAGACAGATAGGTTGGAGATTTGTGGTTGTTATGCTAGTAGCAGCTAACGTAGCCTGGAGCTGCTAGCCTCAGGCAGAGACGAGGAGCGGGCTACAGGGGTCTGGTAAGCTCGTTCTTTCTAACTCCACACCAACAGATTGTTTTCATTTTCAAACTTGTAGTCTTCAGCCCCAACTGACGCCGACTCAAGTGACATCACTTGAGGACATTTATCAGACTTCACACCGCTCACTCAGGAGACACAAAAGGCTTTATACAACTTTTTCACACACGCAGTAGTACTCTCCAACACCTGGAAACACACTTTGATGTGTAAAATCAGTGGAGTTGCCCTGTTGTCATGGAATTGTAGGTGTTCAAATTATGTGTATGTAACATGTAATATGTAACTTAAAAGTAGAAATATTACATGTTTCCTCATACAAATTAAAAAGTTGAATTCATGAGCAATAAAACACATTCTTATATTTCAATTCAATACATTCACAGGGCTTTTGCTGTTAAAGCCTCACTTGGTCTGGTATGACCAGTAGCTTATGGTTGCTAACGTTTCCTAACTTTAGATAGATCTTGCTGTGTAACTGATATTACTGAGTCATTTTGCTAATTTGATGACACTTGATTACTTTCAGTTTATCCGTAATTGTCCTTTGGTTACAGTGGCCGCTGTTTAGCAAAAGTGACATAGTCTTGCTTTAAGGAGTTCTCGTAACCTGGTTCCAGACCTCTGAATCGCTGCCCACATCTCAGATTTGCTCAATAGTTGAAATAGATTTGAATGAAGTGAAAGGAAATGGCATTTCAGTTTGATTATCAGGTTAGACTTCTCATCTATCTTCTCATCTAAAGTTGAGAGTGAAAGATAAATAAAAAGCTCCAGAAAAGCTACCAAATTTGAACTTTGATCATTTTTAACATGTTAGTGTGTCATGTAACCTACATCACCCTATTTACTCTGATGCATACTATGAATTTACACCATAAACACATTATATAGATAAAGGTGTGTGGCCCTTTCCTGTATCAACATGACAGGGCTCATCCCTGAACTTGTGTTTGTATGTGTGTATTATAAGTGTGTTCTTCTGCCTCTAAATATTTTCCTGCTCCCTTTATCAGCTCAGCTCGCTCTCCAATCTCAGTGATTGTGATACTGAACAGACAGTTTGCATGTCTCTCGCCCGTCAGAGGCCTGATTGGGCGACATAAAAACATGTTCATGTACGCAGGCGACACCCAAACAGTAAAGTGTCAGTGTTTACCTGACTGTAGCCTTCTTTTCCCCATTATTAAGTGGTTGAAGTAAAACTATAAACTGGATCAGTTACAACAGGTGGAGACATTGTGTCAGTGAAAATACAACAAGCTGCTTTCTGCAGCAGCTTCAGAGAACATCACGTGTGTTAATGCTGTTGTTGGTAGGATTACCGATATCTCAGTGATAATGATAGTGTACAGTTGAGTATCTCACTGTGTCCCTGTCAGTCAGTGCTTCAGTGTAGAAAGAGGCGTTGAGGAAATAAAAGCAGGAAGTGTGTATAGAGGGGATGAGCAGAGAAGGCAGTGGACCTCAACAGAAGAAGAGGCCTAACCTGGACCTGCTTGACAGACACACTCACTGGACCCAAGACTGTGGCCCTTCGTCAGTGGACATGCCTGTTTGTGGGACATCATTGCTTGGTCTGCCGGCAGGTGTCTAATGTCTTTCACTATGAATGTTTCCTTGCTGCTGCCCGGCTTCCTGCTGTTCCTGGCTTTCAGTGTGTGTGATCAACCGGTGGGAGCAAAGAAACTAGAACCAGTGGTTTCACCTGAGGACCATGGCACTCTCCTCCGAGGCCTCTGGAAGCTGCACATGAGGGACTCTCTGCTGAACGGAAAAGGTGAGTGAGCACCTGGGAAACTTTGTTTTTAAGTTTTACGTTGCTCCCAGAATGGAAACAGTCATTTCACAGAAGTTCTTTTGATTTACGCAAAGGCATTTACCCCAAATGTTTTGTTTCTTTTCTGTTTCAAGTTGCCAAATTCTCCAAGCCAAATTTGTTACATCACTAGACAGTGTTATGTGCTATGAAAACACTGTGTTGGACTGTGAGGAGAAATTTCAAAGACAAAAACGTCACTGTAGCTAATGATGATTAAACTGTACAAAGTGTGTGTGTGTGTGTGTG
>LKNJ01004967.1:6249-23244 GCA_002120245.1 Maccullochella peelii | reverse complement strand
TATATATATATATATATATATATATATATTATTATTTATTTTTATTTTTTCCCTATAGGAAAGGGCATTTGTAATATTAATTCACTAGTGTAGCTTTGTCCCTATTTGTTTCCTATTTTTGAATGTAATTTCCTCCCTTATATGTATGGCTTAATATCTAACAGAAATCACAATACAACTATGTCCCCAAACTAACTCAACTTTATTAACTAAAGACGGGAAAGTGCAAGAAAGTGCAAAAGTCAAAATGTCTGCTGTAAGGTCTATTGCATACCAAGTCACAAGGATTCGGCAGAAATGATGCATGCAGACAACATTCAAGCATGATTCAATCAGTGTTGCCGTGTTGGACAACATTGTTGACTGTCTTCTTTAGCCTTCTATAGCCCATGGTTTGTTTGACAGAGCAGATGCTCAAAGTATGTGTGCTGCATGTTAAATGCACTTGCCATTACCACCAGTAACCACAGGCGTCACCAAATCAACCAGGACAGGAAATCTTAAAGGACAGGTCCACATTTATTCAAGTCTGTCTTACAGTACTCACACCTGCGTTCACTGTAATCATTCCTGCCCTGCATACTGGCCTCCACAGTCCTCATTCTACGTAAAAACTCATTCTAAAGTTCAGTTGAAGCTAATATGAGTTGTCAGCAGTCTGATTTAGCCAAATTAGCTTAAGCTGAACTTAAGGACATTTTTGCACAGAACCAGGACTCTCTTCTCCTCCAGTATGAACAAGAGGACTGATTACAATAACATGGCATCTGAGTGTTGTATAAAGATAGATCTGAATAAATCCTATCCGAATCTTTTGCGCAGTTTATGAGAACTGGGAATTCCTTCAGAGATCATTTTTGCATAATCTTTGTCAGAAGAGAATCAATCTGTTTTCGGTATTTAGTATTCCAGTTGTCAAAATCTAAAAATCTATTTGAAATCTATTCCAAACAACCAATCATCTCTTTGTAATGCAGGTTCTAGTCCTCATCCAATGAGAGAAGGAGCCAAACAGCAGATGCTCTACTGCCGTGTTGGGATTGGCTACCATCTCCAGATTCTGCCCAGCGGCTCCGTGGGAGGCGTCCACAAACCCACTGAGTACTGTGAGTTCAACCCATGCTCATGACCCCCTCACCCTGACCATGTGTTAATGTTTTAAGCTGCATTATTTACATTCTGTATATGTATTGGTTGGCAGTATTCTTGTTTTTTTCCACTTGAGATATGGCCAATATTTTAGACCCAGTTTTTATGTGAAAATTCTTGGAGAAATCTGTGACATACACCAAGAATACATCCTTTATGCATTGTTTTACCCTGCATTTCTCCATCTCCTCAAGGTTGGCTGAAGGTGTTTGCTATGAAACATGGAGTGGTGGGAATCAGAGGAGTCAAGAGTGGTTTGTACCTCTGCATGAGCGGAGAAGGACTGGCATATGGAGTGGTATGTAGCCCTTTGCACAGCTCACCCCTGTAATACAGCATGGTTTAAATATCTTGTGCATGCGTGTTGAGAGAGAAAGTGTGCACTTTATACGACATGGGTCAAACAGTGTTATATAAGGATGAATTTATGAAGACTTTCCTCACTAAACACTAAGCACAGTGCTGCATAAAGGAACCACAACCCAATCAGATAATATTAAATGTCTTCCTGTCTTTTCCAGGAGCAGTTTTCTGACAACTGCTTGTTGAAGGAGAACCTGGAGGAGAATCACTACACCACCTACTCCTCTCTGTCTCACCCAGGTATCTATCTGGCTCTTTCCCACAAGGGAGAGCTCAGGAAGGGCAACCGTGTGGGCCGCCATCAGTCGTGCACCCACTTTCTACCTCGGAGGACACCGTGATCAGGGTCCACTACCAGTTATCTTTTTCAAAATTAGAGCCAAATTAGGGATATGGTTGTGCTCATGTTGCATCTCCAGCTCGTGAGAAAAGCAAGAACTAGAAATTGGCCTCCACATAGCGACTGGGCCTAAGACTGCAACATGGAAAAACAGACTACTAAAACTGGTACAATAGAGACAAATCGGTGGGATTCTTTGGAGATTTACTTACTGTAAGTAAGGAAAGTGAACTGTGCTCAAACGCTGCATCACACTCTTCCACTCATCCTGCAACTACTCGCTCAAACAACCTGACTCAGTCTGAGGATCATTCAACAAACAATGACTGCTTGTGGTGTAATGCAGCTACATTACAATGGTGTTGGTATGGTACTATCAATCACTCGGAGCAGATACAATGATAATGCATATGGGTTTACCACCATGGGACAAAATGGTGTTCAAACTACAATATACAGGATTATTCTTCTGATATTTTCAAAACTGCACATGCATGGGAAATAACTGAAACCATTCAAACTAGCTTAATGTTTTCAGTTCATAAAGCTGCACTTATCCATATTTTTATTTAGCCATGGATCAAATGACTATGTGTATTAGTGTAAAAGGTGTCAGTTGTAGTGACGAACCCACAGAGAATTATCACCAACCAGTTCCCCTCAGCTTTACAGAGCTTGTTAGCCTCTTGAAGCTCATTTTGCATCCAAATGAATGCTAACTCCAAATGAAGGCTAATGTTTCTGTGTCTGCTAGATGTGAATAGCCAACTGTTTTTAAACACGCAAGCTACAACAATGAGGTAACAATATGTCAATGTTGTGGTTGCAGCTTGTCCCGCTTATGAATTGACTTTCAGTGACGAGGAGTCTCAACAAAGTCACTTACCTGACACTCTGTGAAACTGTCCTCTAAATGTGAAGATTTTTGTTCCAAATAAGTAGTGTGAATTATAATGCAGAATCCTCTGTATTTTAGAAATATTGATGGATGACTAGATGAAATAGAGCTGACGGTTTATACAGCATTGGGTTTGGCCATAGTGAAAAAGAAAATGCCTTTTAGAGAAGAAGTTTATAGTTTCTGTACCTTATTCATCTTATTTATTTTGTTTGTGTAGTTTTATTTATTTTTGTTTTAGAATGCATTGCAGTGTTAAATAAAATATCTATATTTTATAATCATATTGTGTTGAAGTAGTCTGTTGTGAGGTGGATAAAGAAACTTTCATCAACAGACAGAAGGTAAGTAAGTAAAGTTTATTTAGTATAGCACCTTACACGGACAGCAGGTTAGCAGATGAGCTACAACACACTGAAATAGCCATCAGCTGGTTTGACGTTAGCCAGGCTAACTAGCTTACTTGGCAGGTCTTCTACCCTTTTTTCATTAGAAAATGCTTTGTCAGAAAAAGTTGCTCTTTGGCCCCCTCCACTGGTATTTAACTCAATCAATTACAATGTTTTTGCTTGACAGCATGGTTGGCTCCTATGTTGAAAACTGAAAATAACATTTTTGCTAAGCTGAATACCTGCAAATCATTAAAGTATTTATGCTGACGAATAATTTGGCATACCTGTGTATGACTTAATTACATTAGGGCATAAAGTAGGTTGATGTTGGTTGTGATCATTTCACCCAGTTAAAAAAAAAAGATTTGTAGTAGTAGTGGTGTTTAGCTAGGTTTAGTTTTATTTGCCCAGGTTTTTAGGTCTGAGATTTCTGTCTTGTCCCCAAAACAATGGGGTGCTCAAGGTGAATAGAATTTTATTTGTGGTGCTCACAACACTGAATAACTATATTAGAAAAATTCAACAGGAATGTGTCTTTACAGAAACAAAGTCACTCTGGACAATCCACAGACCTCACTGAACAGTTTTCATGGAAAACTGTTGGGTTTGAGTTTCCACTGCTTTAAACCAACACATTTACACATTTACCTGTATATATTTGCATAGCAGGAGCAAATATCTCAAAACCTTGTCACATAAAACCATCCAAAAGCAAAACTATCTGCGTGGCTCTGGGTGAACTGACCCTTTAAAAGACCTTTTGAAAAGATATTTGACATATAGTACCTGTGTATAGGTCTATTTTCAGAAAACAGCTGGACAGTGAAGCCACTGACATTGTCCAGGCAGTGACCAGCAGTTTTGGGGACAAGCAAGTATGTAATCCTAGCCACAGAGTGGGAGGTGCAGGGTCACCTGATCCCCCCCCCCCTCCCCCGCAAGTGGCAGCACTCACCTGCTCAGGTGTCTCTTTGTACCAAAGTGTAGGCACAGCAGAAGGGCAGCCATTAAGACAGAGAGAGACAGGGAAGAAAAGAGAGGAAGGAGACAGAAAAGGGGAAAGGGGAAAAGGGAGTTGGGGTATGGTACTAGACAAAGCACAGTTGAGTGTGGACAATGGCATGATGGCGAAAAGCTTCTTAGAGATCAGTACGTTGGACTAACCCAGGAATAGAACTCAACCAGCCTTTTTCATGAGGATTCCTGGTTGTTTTCCCCCTTTTCTTCATCATTTCTTCCCTTACTTGCATTTTTTCATCTTGCATGTCATCTCAACATAGCCCACTGTTTCTCATCTCATCTCTTTTTTGCAGATCCTGCTGCCGACACTGCTGCTCCTACAACAGTAAGTGGACAAAATATAGTCAATGAAATTAGTGCTGAAACAATTACGGTAGTTGACAGACAGAAAATTCTTTAGATAACTAGATGGATAAATCACAAGGTAAATTAAAAGCATATATGTGAAGGAGGGGAATCTGGTTTTTCCTCTTTTGTTAAGGACGTGCAACTAACTAAGAGGAGGAGGAGAACAACAAAAAAGATAAGCTGGGGTGGAAGGGAGTTTGAGTTCTCATTAGAATTGGAAAAGATGGCCGCCAGGAGTCTACCTCTACAGCAGCAGAGGGGACGAGTGCAAAGGTCATTCTAGAGAAGGGAAGCAGGGGAAGGGAGGTCTAGTTATTGCTCTTTGTAGAGGATGCAGGCGAGGGTGTCCCTACCATAGGCCATGCAGACCCTTCATAGGTGGCTGGCATGTGGGGGTGGACACCTTGTGTCCCATGCTGAATAGCCCCCAGACCCTCCAAGAGGGGGCCTGTTCACTGTGGGTTTCAGAGCTTGCTTTGGATGTAGTTAAATTAGGTTGTTTTCTCATTCGTCTCAGTGTCATTTAGGTCCACTCTGGGACCCCAAGCCTGCCAAAAAATTGTAATCAGCTGGTGGTCAAACAGGAAAGTATTCTTTTGTCCAGAGAATACAGTATTGATATTGCCTTTTCTGCTTTTTAATAGGTGACAGTTTGGAGGTCCTCTATAGAAAATATGTAAAACAAATGTCAAATGTATGTTAGTTAAATTGTGGGAGCAGAGTCTTGGTGTTCCACCTCTGGGAATGCCATGCTGTCAAGATATGGAAAGTCTTCAAGTCAACAAGGCAATCCGCAAGTTCACCTGGTTTTCCATCGACCTGCATGAACCTTCGATTGCACATTGCACTGCAGCGCGATAATGTAGTTTACACTGTTGACACCTCCAGTAAGGACAAGAGCGCAGCAGTGACCATGCTGAACCCTTCATCATCTTCCTTTCACTGGGTTAAATCCTACTGGTTTACTGCAATTTATCTTTCCATTTATTAGATGTAAGTACAGATTGACCTTACAGTCACATCTTCAGCCCAAACATCTCTTTTGGAAACAAGTTTGATCCCAAATACATCTCAGAAATATTGATAAAGTCTTCATGTTTGTGTCTTTGCTATCACAAATTGCTCAGCAGATGCCACTTATTAAATAAATCATCAGCTGTTAGAGTCGTATGGATCATTTCCCTCTATGTTGCCCCCATTCAGGAACCTGAGCAACCGGACTCCTCCAGGATAGAGGTGGTCTCTGTAACGGAGGAAGACCTCCCCACTGTCGAGACCCCCACCACACTGAACGTCAGCCCATTGGGCAGCTTTTCTGCTTTCCCCCATTCAGAGAACGATTCTTCCAAACCTGAAGAGCCCCGATCTCTGGCTGCACCCAGCCCAGCCATGCCAGTCACCAAGGTGCAGCCATTTATCCACGGTGAGACCCTGTGACGACTTCTTCAGTTACATCAAATACTGCTTAAAATAGTTCTACTGCATTTATTACTTTCAAGTACTTCAACCCCTTCAACTACTACTACATTTAGTACTACTTAAAGTACTTCAACTCCTTCTACTATTACAGTTAGTACTTCAAGCTAAAGCAAGCACACTCAAATTTTAATGAACCAAGTCACTGAACGAGGAAGTGGTGTCCTAACTGAAGACCCGCCTTGATGAGAGGACTGACAGGTTGCATTTTCATTTTGAAACCAGAAGAGCGCGGTGACATGTAAATATAAATGCAATAGACCGGGGGCGCTGTTTTGCTTATTGCGTGTGAATATTGTCCACTGTACAGCAGGTTAAGTGTGTTTTCAAATTGTAAGAAAATTGCATTTTAATTTTAATTGTGACTTAAATATTGCTTGCATAAATGGAAAATCAGGTAAAATTGTTTATATGGCATTTTAATTTTCAAATTTGAATTAACATTTGACTATTGTCCACTGTACAGCGAGGTACAGCTTTGAAAATTAAATGTTTAAACAGCTTTTCCAGTTTCATTTTAATATGGTCATAGAATGCCCATACGAGTATATGAAAATGAAAATGCTATTTGGATTATTGCATTTTAATTTTTTACTCAAATTACACATACATATACATTGTGGATGAATGAATAAAGGGGATATTTTTCTTTAACAATATTACCACTCCCCTTGCTTTGGCACTAAAGTTAGCCTGGTATATCTGCTCCATCCAGTTGACCTTTAATTTATCTTTAAATGTATGTTTCACATGTGTTTCTTGTAAGAACAGTATGTCTGCTGACAATGCTTTTAAATGTGAAAAAACTTTGGCACGTTTCATTATATGGCCTAGACCTTTCCCATTCCAGCTCATCATCTTATATGCGCCTGAGTTGCTGGTATCTTATGTGGCGTCACCAAGCATGTTGTAAAGAAGAGGTTGCCAGGAAAACTGAAAAAGAAAACAAACAAGAACCAACAGCCCCAGCATAACCAGGCATCTACCCCAAACGTGTTTTATTCTTCCAATGGGCGTGATAACAGATTGTATTTCTAACTTTCTCAACCTTAAATTTATTAGTACTTAGTACTAGAGCCTTCCCACACATTGCGTGCCTAGCCACGCCCCCCACCCTGTGATGTTCTTGAGATAAGGAGATCACTGCACAAAAGTAGAGTTACTGTAAGTAGAGTTACAGTAGGATCTGCTTGAAATGTGAAATGATGTGACTGACACACTGTGCTACGAAGATAGTGTTACATCTGTCAAGTGATATGTTCTAGCCTTAAGCTCTTTAGCGTCGTTGTTCCCATAAGAATTGTTTGCTTTTAAGCTGCTTTTATTAGAGGTGAATGGCAGTTTAGCTGTGCGTAGGAACAAAACTGAAAAAGGATGACACAAAGTAAACTCTGCAATTCATTTTTTTAAATTAAACACAGGGGTTTTAGAAACTCTCCTGAAAAATACTGAGGAATCAGCATGACCAAATGGCCCTGCTCACTTACTGTGTGTGCTAAGTATGAATAGTGATGTCATTTTTTAACAGAGATGTTTTAGGTTGCATTTATATGAAAGTAAATATGTCTCACCAGATTTTTAAATTTTAGTCACTGAATTTCTAGTTTTCTCTCTTTTTTTGCATTGAAATTATGAATCTGAATTTTTTGCTTCTGAATTCAAATCTTCAATGATCACAACTTCAGAATCAAAAATTCAAGTAGGCTAATATATATTCAAGTTGCCCAAATTCAGTATAGCACTCTCCTATCCCATCACATTGCGACTCATATGACAACACCAAAAAGGCACATTAAACATTGTCAGCAAAAAATATTTTATATCTGGGCTTTTTGGACAATGCATGATTATTTTACTGTAACATATTGCACAGTGACATCTATATTTAATGTAGCACTTCTGAACAAAAGTATACAGATTTAATAACACACAGGCGTCTTGGACTTTTATTGCACACATATGCAACTATTGATATCAGTGAGGTGAGGTGTGGTGGTGCTTTAACTCCAGTCATGACGGGCTGCTAGTTTTACAAGCCACCAGATGTCACTGTCACACTAAGTTTGAAGCCCCGAAGCTTTGAATCTTTTTCGGCACAAATACAAAGAAAGCCATAAGGCTCCATCCCCATGGATGTGTTATAAGAGCTCTTATAAAACATCCGCCATCACTAGTTTGTTGGTTTGTTGCATATACATCCATGGTTAGCTGACTGCCTTCCTGTAATTTTAAGCATCGGTGTCACATGACCAATGGAGCCTAACTTGATTAGCAGGATGTTGGTTCGATTTGAGAATGAATCGATTGCTTATCCTTGGTATCCCGGATGTTTAATCTGAATTTTATAACTCAATTTTGGGATCTGAATTTGGCCTATCAAACTTGAGCAACTTGAATATATATATATAATTTAAAACTTGAATTTCTGTTTCTGAATTTGTGAACATTGAAAAATGAAAGTGAAAATGAGTTATTGAAAATGTGAAGAGTTGAATTCAGAGACAAACAATTCAGATACATAATTTGAATGCAAAGAAATTCAGTGCTAGAAAGTCAATGGCTTTTAAATTTCAAAATCTGGTGAGACAGACTTCCATACATTTACACCATAGCCTACATATTTAGAGGGTTTTTTCAACTCTGGAGTCATGTTGGTTAGGTTACCAAATAACTACATGAAAGCACCTGGTTTTGACTAAGGACTATTGGTGTGATGTACCCCACTGTTCCATGGCTTAAATGCTCTTTCAATTTGCTTTGCAATACTGTGGCTCTACAATTCCTCTATACCAGATTTTACACTGTAGATGTTCATGAACTGTTTTGTCTCAATAGAGGATGAGTGGGAGAAAAGCTGGAAGAACAAACTGCACGTCCACCGCTTCAAGCTGCTAATCGCTTCATGCGCCATCGTGGTGGTCACTCTCGTTCTCGCTATCGGCCTCGGAGGTACGGAGCTCAGCGCTGTGTGAACTTTGTCCCTTTGGCAGTAATGGAACCACTGTAGTATGGACTGCCTTTGCTCTATCAATATTTGATGCGGTCCTTACCTGTTATACAATTTAGGTCCCGCCCACACAGTGCAGTCAGAATGCATGAGGTCTTCCTCTTCCAGCTTTAATTTGATTATCAGTAATGCCCCGTGAACAGAGTAGAAAAAAGGAAAGGGCCGGAAAAAATTGTTTTGGGCTAAGGCTATAAATAAGTGAGGGAATTCTATGTGAGTGAGTATTTTGCTTTTTTGTCTGATAGTGAACAAAATATTATGAATTTGTGATGCACATAAAAAAAGTTTATAAGACTGTGAGGGGAGGAGAGAGGAGAAGAAAAGTTGTGAGGTCTAGCTGATCGAATGTTACATTTCTAATTTACTGGTTCAAAAAATAAAAGACAACAGAGTGTATACTTTTTATTTTATTAATAAGAGTGTATTGGCTCCTGTATTGGTCAGTAGTTAGGGCTGTTGGCAGGTTTTGATCTGATCCTCTGAAGTTAACCTGCTCCGGAGCAGGTTGCAGCATAGGTTACCATAAAAAAGTTAAAAGTGAGCCAGCTTTGTGATACCAGAAAACCAGAGTAATATCCAAATGGTTGGCTAACCATCTAATCTTACTTTGATGAATGGTGGGATGGTGTATAGCATTGCTGTCACAGTGGAAATCTTGATGCGATCACTGGATAGCACCAAGGTAGGACATTTAAAAAACCTATACAAAGTGTAGACTCCAAAGCACTATTAACACTAATTTGGTCCCATTAAGCTGAAAAACCTCAGAGCAATTTGCAAATATTTTTAGCCATGCTAGTGGCATTGCAATGTGGGCACCTACCGTTTGAGTATTGTCTATCATATCTCCTTTGTCCTTAAAGTTGGGTCTCAGTAGAAATGAACAAAATGCAACTTTCTGCAACAATCCACCGACACTGTTATCAGTGCATTAAACAGCCACTTCACTTATTTTCAGTATTGTCGCTTCATACTTGCCATAGTTTGACATGCTTCCCAACAACTTACTTATCAGTACCCATCAATGAAACACATGAAATACACTTGAAATTGGTTCTTGGTTGGTCTTTAACAGAATAACTACTACTGGGGAAAGTCCATCAGTAATTTATCATTCAGTCTGGGTTTGATCCACCTCTGTCTGTCTGTCTGTGTGTGTGTGTGTGTGTGTGTGTGTGTGTGTGCGTGTGTGTGTCTACAGTGGGTCTGGGCTGTGTGGGCAAGTTTCGTTGTGGCTCATCGTCTCAATGCATCAGCACCTTGGCTCAGTGTGACGGACAGGAGCACTGTGATCGTGGAGAGGACGAGCTTGGCTGTGGTGAGACACACACAAACTACATGCGTACAGAATAGATCTGGTTTTAAAAGCAATGAGCAGTCAGTCATTTAGTTCAATGGCCAATGCGTATCAGAATACAAATATAGAAAGATAAAAAAGCCCTCTAAACTAGCATCTTTAACTGATGACATAAGCATGTGCTAGCAGCACACATATTAGCATCGAGTCTAAATGAAAACATGCAACATTTTAATAATAGTGTTCCACCTCATCCTGCTGGTGTCGGTGCAAACACTTCAGCTTTGGGTAAGAGCATCATGGTGCTACACCACCAAAGCAGCAGTTTATTTATTTGATGTTGGCTAGATTAACTTTTTCTTCATGGCAAGAGGACACAAAAATCTTAATTATAATACTGGATTCATACTGGATAATAATGACAATAATGATATTGGCCCCTACTGACACAGAGCCAATATTGGTCTGGTATCAAAAACATCTGATAAGATAAATGTGATTTTGTAGAATTGATATACCAATTTCTATTGTACTTTGTTTAAAATGTATTATCTTGTGTTTCATTGGATACTTAATTTTTAACAATCATGCTTTTTCGAGGCTGTCCTGCTTGATGAAACTTTGGAGGTTAATAAGTACAAAATTGTACAAATTGAAAGGCTTGCTGATTAAATGTAATAGCACCTTGATATCATATTCTGGCCAGTTTGTTTGGTTCAGTATAACAGCTGTACCACAGTAAGCTGTAAGATGTCACTGAACTAATTCAGTCAAGGCACATGTATATCAGTTTATATCAGTCAATAGCATATTAAACAAAAAGACCTTTGTTTTGGTCAAGTCCTAAATATGCATTCATGTGTGTTTAAACAGACACATGTACCAGCAAGTATGTTCGGTTTTCAGAGTGACCGCTGAGAGCTTGCATTGTCATGGTTGTACAGGAGACTGGCAACCGGGGAAGGACCCAAGGTCAGACAGAGGAGGTAGCAGGATGACTTCAGTGATTTACTGATGAAATTAGCTTGCAGGCAGGTCCAGGTCGAGGATACGGTGCCAGGCACTCAAACGCAAAAC
Organism: Maccullochella peelii; assembly: GCA_002120245.1. Taxonomy (NCBI): domain Eukaryota; kingdom Metazoa; phylum Chordata; class Actinopteri; order Centrarchiformes; family Percichthyidae; genus Maccullochella; species Maccullochella peelii. The sequence continues at coordinate 11,877 of LKNJ01004967.1, read as the reverse complement.
CATAAGGCAAGACCGCAACTAGGATGAACTAACAAAGGAAGGGGAGCGGTATAAGTGGCTGATGTGGGAATGAGGTGCAGGTGGGGAGATAGGTGGCGGAAGCTCAGGTGAGGTGATTGCAGGGCAGATGGGAGTGGTCTGGAATTCAATTCAATTCAATTCAGTTTTATTTATATAGCGCCATATCATAACAAAGTTATTTCAGGGCACTTTTCCATAAACACTTTTCCTAGACCGACTCCTTAGGAATGACTGGGGAAACATTGTGACATGCATCTCATGTCAGGGCTGTAGCAGGTTTTAGCAACATGGGGAGTTACAATAAAATCCGCACCTAATGAAACTAACACGTGCTGGGTATTTTACAGGCTGATTCCAGTATTTTAATTCAGCATTCTAACAGAATCAAACTGTTAGCATTTTGGAGAAGGCTTTTAACCAGAATTTGGACCTGGTTGGAAATATAATTATAACAGAAAATATAGTGTAGAACAGCTGATCGGATGATTAAAATCTGACAAATCCAAATAATGACAAACCTTTAGAGACGCTTGGAGATTTTTGGTTTCTTAACTCAAGGTCCACTTACTAGCAGATAGAGTTCGACCTGTTATCACGTGAGCAAAGTTTCTTAATCTCCACAACAACTGAACAAACTCCATCTGTTGTTGAAGAAGACGTGAGATGCAGTTAAGGGAAAAGTTCAGGAAAAAGTTACTAAGTAGACCTTGAGTGAAAATTCTTAGTGAAATCTGTTTGATGTCACCTTTCTGCCCACCTCTATTTATATAACTCTTTGTCTGTGTGTCTCTCCTGCCCTCTTTATGTCTATCTCTCTGTTTGTCTGTCAGTGCGTCTGAGTGGAAGGAGCTCGGTCCTGCAGGTCCAGAGAAGTGGAGTCTGGAGAACAGTCTGCTCAGAGGGCTGGAACAACTGGCTGGGTGTCTCTGCCTGCAAGCAGCTAGGATACTCCAGGTTTTGACTGCGGCTCAAATCCCTTGTTTCTTTTCCCTTGTTTTCTTAGCACTTTCTTAACTCTACCTGCATGTTATGGTGTGATGGGAGATTTCTTTCAGCTTGTTGTCTTGATCTGGATTGTCCCTCACCGTTCAGAAGTTCATGACAGCTTTGAAACAGTGGCATGGTGGTCCAATACATTTGTCCAGAGTGAAATTTCTCAACAATTCTTCAATGGATCACCAAGAAATTTTGTAAATAGTCATGATCCCCAGAGGATAAAGTTACTGACTTTTGTTGAACAGTTCATGACAGGATACCTCTAAAAGACCTGTTCTATCATTAAGAGGGGTACTAAGATAAGATGTCCTTGACTGTTCTTTCATTGAAGTTTTAGTTTTTTAGGCTGTTTTCTTTGTTTGATTTCTTTGATGGTCATGCCAGCTCTTGGGTTCTACTTCTATTTATCTACAACAAAGTCGAAATGTAAAACACATCCCTTTTGGTGTGTGTGGAAGAGAGTGCGGAGAGTTGTACAGAGCTACTAGACAGCAAGACAGTGAGTGTTTAGTGGGCATTCTGACCGAAAGCAGTCCTGCATTAAAACAACACAAGGGGCTGCGGTGGTGTGGACATGTTTCTTCAGGAACCAGTGAGACATGAAAAACCATCTAGGAAGTCCAATTTGAGTAACAGAAGTTTTGAAGGCTTATCAGACATCACTGCACAGTGATTTATAATACTATTCGTTTTTATAACTGTGGAATATTATCACAATGTCAGTCATTTTATCTTTGGTGGCAACTATCACGAAGTACACAGTAGAAATACAGCGTTCATGTTCCAAAGTAATCTACCACGAATGTACGCTCGTACGTATTTGATTGGCCAATGCAGCTCCTTGCCGGATGACGTCACTATCAGTTGAGCCTGGTTTAACTTTTTAGCCAGATGACCCTTTATACTGGCACCCCCACTGAGCTAATGGAGTGGTCCCATTTAAATAAATGGGAGATTTGAACTTGACTGAGCTTTTAATGCTGTTTTGTTTTCATCATAATAAGAAACCAAATGGACGATTATTGATCTCACAATGTTTTACATTTTAAGTTAAATTAAGTACCAGTGGAAGTTTAATGGAAGTGGAGTGTAGCATTAAAGTCAGATTATAGTCAGGCACATTATAGTCAGATTTTGAGTTCATGTCCAAGCATATCAAAAGCACAATGTACAAAACCTTTAGGAGGTTCAGTACTTTACACGGAGACTAGTTGCTGGGTCTTCATATATATATAAACATGTATAACAGTGATCAGACCCAATATTTTAAAAACATTGTTATCCGGTTACATTTTCAATAGTCTCATCATCAGCTGTACATTCTTTCTGTGTTGCTGTGTGTCTGTCAGGTATGTGGAGTCGTTCTTCGTCTCTCTGACCTCCATTGAGCAGGAGCTTCAGTACAACATGGTGTCCATCAACCTGAGCCAGTCACAGATCATTAAGCTGCAGAACGCCACGGCCTTCAGGTATGAAGCACATCCCCATTTGAATGAATGAAAAAGTATGCAAACTAACTGTGCTAATGGTCAGTGACACTTGGCAGCATATAAAACTTCCAAAGCAACTCTATTACAACTGGACGTGCGTGTTGCTTCTCTTCATCTACTTTGAGCTCAAAGAGTAGAATGAAGCCTAATCCAGCTCAGTCTGCAAATAACAGCATTTGTTTATTTACTTTGTTCAACAGGTGTATATGTTTTTAAGTGAATAAAGGGAACCAATAATATGTAGCTGGTACATATTAATGCAAGAATAATGAAAAGCGCAAAAGTGGAGATACTAAAATAATGAAGAAATGAAAATCACCACAAGTGAAGTTAAGAAATTAATTCCATAATGTGGCGTGAAAAACCCCTGTTTCTGGAGATTTTCAGGTCAGTTAAAGTTAAATGCTCCTCTACAGGTTGGGTCAAGTCTCTACAGCTCTGTAGATAATGTCTAAAACACCTTGTGTCATTGAGCTCAAACAAGGTAGAAGTTGACACACCGGATATACAGGATTTTTACCTGACATCAATGATATTTTATGCTTTTATATTATGTTGAGTCTAAAAGCTGTGATCACATTATAGCGGAAAAATAAGGTTCTGCATTGCACTGCATCCTTTTGTGTCAGTTCTTGGGGGAGTTGGAGAGTCTGTGCAACTAACTTATTGGCATATAGCAATTTGCAAATATTCAACAATAGTGTCTATCTATTTTGTCGCAGTGATTATTATATGTTCTGACTACCGGGAGGAAATGCCTTTTCCAAAGACCTGTGGTCACAGAGGTCAGCACAGCACAGCTCAACTCAAAGTTCAGTTAGTTAGCAGGGAAGACAGTTCTGTACAGACTACACTGGGTTTCTGCACAGCTGCTTCCCTAAGATTTTCTATGGGAACCATCGGATGGTGCTAGTTGTCAGATAAATAAATTGAAGTAACAAGTACAATATTTACCTCTGAAATCTAGTGGACAATGGAAAATATCTGTCCCAAATTGGAAGCGCTCACATAATCTGTCAGAACCTTCCAATTGTACTTTAGTACAGTACATGAGTAAAGTTTCTTTACTTCCCTTCTTGATGTCAAATTCTGTCTTCATTGACTATTATGAGTGTAATAGCTCTTCAGTAACTTATTTCTAAGAAATATTCTTCTACATTTGAACTTTCTGAGTACAGCGCTCTGTTTCCTGATCTGTAAAGTCACTCAACATTCAAATCTTCCATCTCCATGTTTACTGAGTTTCTCTGTGATTTGACCTCCACCTCCTGTGTGGCCACAGTAAGACTGAGTGCAGCTCAAGGAAGGTGACCACTCTGAAATGTCTGGGTGAGAAAACATACTGCAGACTGAGTGATCTTTGTTTAAGTCATGATGGAGACAAGAAGAGCACATGTGCATACGTTCTTGCATGGCATGCAAATGCGAGTTTTCTTCTGTGTGTGTCTTTGTTGGAGTGTTTGTAGGTATGTGTTGTTACTTTTGCTTGCTAAGACAAGTAGTCTGTATTTCTAATCACCCCAATAAGAATAACTCACAACTGTGTTTCATAATATTCATATGAAACACTTTTTTAACTTGGAAGCAAGGGTTTCATGTATGACATGACATGATATGAAACCAGTTTGTGTGCATGAGTGTGTTTATGTGGCTTGTATGTATTTGTGCATCTATTTCTACATGTACTAGGGTTAAACTAGTATGGATTTGTGATGGTTGATACTGATACTTTTGGTCAAAACTTCTCATAGCCGATAATTTGGATCAATGTTTTCAGGCTTTAAAGGAGCACTCCACCAGTTTTTACACATAAAGTTCAGATGACTTGTCATGAGGAGCACTGCTTACTCTGAAAGAGCTTTGCCAAGGCTTAGAAAAACCCCTGATGATGTCATCAGTACTGATTTTGATTCTTTTTAGATGTCTCGTTAACATTATGAAAGTGCAATACTAAATCCCTGCAGTACCCCACTAGATGAACCCTTTTCATTGAAATAAACTTAAATTTCAAATGTTTTCCTTGAGACTTCAAGACCTCTGAACATATCATGAGACAGTGAAACTCTCCACTGAAACAGGACATGAGAATTTATTTTATTGCAAGTGACCCACAGCAGCTATTCAGTGGTAGAAGAAACTCAGGAACACATGGCTGTTCCTGACTGATTTTTAGTAAAAACTAGTATCATCCCACCAGGACATGGTGTTAATCCAGTGCGTGTGAATTAGTGTTGTGTTTGCATCCATGCCTTAGTGGTGCTCGAGCTGACCTATGACCATCCACGCATCTGTCCTCAGAGTGCGGCTCCAGGCCTCAGTACAAAACTCGTATTGTCGGAGGTAACATCTCCAAGCCGGGCCAGTTCCCCTGGCAGGTCAGCCTCCACTTGAACAGCGAACACCTGTGCGGAGGCTCCATCATAACATCACGCTGGATCCTCACTGCAGCACACTGTGTGTATGGGTGAGTCACACATGCAAACTCAAACATGAGTTTGCACTATGCAAGCATCTATAAGAGACATGTAATACAGCAGATTACCAATTCGTTTGTGAATAGTAATACCAATTAAAGCTCCACATGGGTGCATTTTAGAGTCAGGACAAGGGACTTATTACTGGGCATGGGGACATGTACCCCTCAATTTTCAAAAAATTGTATTTCCTTAAAATCTGTCTAAACAGTGTCTTCTGACTGTCCTGCTGTCAGACTTGAGATGAGAGAAGAGAAGAACTGATACAAATGTTGATATGCTCATCTGAGTCACCTTCTCTTATTACTGTGCACTCACAGCATTTAAGCTTTTTTAGGAGTATTGGTGGGGCTTGTTGGGATCGTATGCAGCCTGAGGAAGACTGCAGACACTAATCAGGGCTGAAAAGCATACTTTCACCTCCTTTGCATGTTTTTGGGGTGAAAAAGATCATTTAAACTATATTTTTATTTACAGTTAATCTTCTATTTAGAAAAGATGCAGCAACTGAACATCAATCAAAGGTGATGCAGTAAAGGACAGTGCTAAAGATGTAAATATATATATCATATTGTATCTGGGGCTGTATTCACAAAACATCCTAACAAGCTCTAACTGGCCAAGTTAGTAGAAACTCCTAAAATTAA
>LKNJ01004966.1:0-26858 GCA_002120245.1 Maccullochella peelii | reverse complement strand
AGAACTTGCACAATTGGTGGCTGACTAAATACTTTTTTGCCCCACTGTACAACAATCCTTACAGTAAAATATGAAAGCTACATTATTTTCTTGTTGGCCACTTGGGGGCAGACAAGCTCAGAGGTGAATATTTCAAAGTAACTGAACTGAACGAGAAAAAAAACAAATATATATCTGCATGGCTATAATACACTGGGTGTAAGTAAGAATTTTTTTTTTTTTTTAAATGTAATTTGGGTGAATTGACCCTTACCTAAGACTTACCTGTGACAACCAAAGTCACTCAAGGAGACTGCTGAAACCTTAGATTAATTATATTCAGCAGAACTTTAAAATGCTGTCTTGCATGAAAAGAGGACTGTGGACTTTGTGCCCCATTTCTTACAGAAAACACACATTCAAAGGAGGGATATTCCCAGCCAGTGTAGAGAGGATGAATTATTACAGTGACTAATAACTATTTCAATGTAATTACATTGAAACATGTATGTATTGTATTGATTGAGGGTTAAAAAAAAAGTGAAACTATGCTTTACTGACAGCTGCAGCTCCTGTATTATAGCCTATACTGAACTGTATCAGCTTGCTTCAAATGACACAGCTTGTATTAATTTCTTATATAGCCCGTTTTTATTACAATCACTTTTCTCCTTGTTCTCCTATGTTACACATGCAAGGTTCAGCTTAAATCCCGCTAAACGGGACAACTATACCACCTAGTGTTGTAAATTTGTGCCTGCATTGAGTAGCGATAGCAAAGGATTATGGGTAATCCTCAAAGTAACTGAGGATTTGCCACTAGACAGAGCATGCAAAAAGAGCATCTCAAAAGAGATGACCGTTCTACAATATTGTCCTTTGTCACAAATGCAGGTATGTTACAATATGTTGCTCTATAGAGTGTGGTAATATTATAAACATGCAAATGAGGTATTTTCTATGGTTCACTTGCTTGCTGTGTTTTGTAATGTAACTAAGTTACATAACTGTTAGGATAAAATGAAAAATACTTTAAAAAGCTAACAGTTCGGTGTGAGAGATCTGTATAGATATATTTGTTTATATTGTCTATAATCTCTCTGCGTAAAAGAAAGGGACCGTTTCTGTTCTGTTTCATTTGGTTACATGAATTTAAATCCACTATACGATCACTGTGTCAGTGTATTGTACAGAGTTTAGATATTCAAAAATGTAAACATATGGCTAATCCTCAAAGCAACGGAGGATTTGCCACTAGACAGAACATGCAGTTGTCCACAAGAGAAGACCATTCTACAATATTGTCCTTTGTCACAAATGCAGATGTGGAATAAACCTGACCAGCTCCGGGAAATTCATTTAAACAGAAGACATATCACAGAGGTCACACATGGCAACACACAGATATCTGTAAGTTACATGGCATGCCAATAAAATTGTCTTTCGTTTTTCTTCAGAAATGTGTCACACAGCTTGGTGGAAGGATAACACGCACACACACACACACACGCACGCACACACACCACAGCACAGTTCAGAAGTGAGCGTCAACAGCTGGCGGAAGAAGTTGCATCTCTAAACATCTCTCTCTCTCTCGGTGTCTCTCCACCCCTCTCTCTCTCCCTCCCACCCAGACAGCCTCTTCCCTCCTCACCGCCGCTGGGAGCTCAGTTGACCAGCGTCGCAACTGGGCGATGCGCCTCCAGGAGAGCCTCTACCTTTTTTTTTTTGCAGCGGATTTGACATTCACATCTCACAATCTGAATGCCATTTAGTTTGTATCCCACTCGCCAGTGATTTATTTAGCTTACGTCCCTCTGATTTTGAGAGAAAACTATTCACAGGACAAGGTTTTCGGTTGCATAGCTTGAAAACTGACCACTCGCAACAGGCACTGAACGATCCCTCCACCGTGGGAGGATTTGCTTTCCAAATACCGATTTCCAGCCAGAGACAACTGATAACTTAATCGAAGATGGTACGGGAAACGACGGACAAACTCGCTTGATTTTTGGTCATTTGTGCCGTCGGGTTGTGCCTATTGGAGGCTCGAAAGCATCTTCAGACAGACTACGGGGAGCAGAGGAGGCTGTGTCGCTGTCTACAGGCTGTTGTAAGGTAAATCCTAACGAGATTCAGACGCTGGCTCGTCTTCTTTATCCGAACAAAAGGATCAATCTATCTATCGAGCCTATGATGTTCCTCTGTTACCGGTTTAAAATGCCTGTGTTGCTCTGTTATGAGTTTATTGTCGAACTTATTGGGTTTTATCTGCTATAACATAACCAGACCAATTAGTCGTGATTATATATTTGTAAGGGGGTTTAGTATGGAGTGAATATAGTCTCAAAAAGATTTATAAATGTGTATTAGCCTACATGATTTGTAAATGAAAAACAAGATTTGTGCGTAATTCTGGGTACTCGCAAACCAAAAAAACAGTTTTACAAATGCAAACATCACAACCTGAATAAATATGTATATTTTACTTACAGATTTTTAACTTCAGCTTCACAGATCTGATCCTTTTCGCTTTCAAAAAGCTTCCTGCACATACAAATGTCTTTGTATTCATTTACAGATTGTTAAATTTGTTTGCCTGTTATGCACGGATCAGGTTACTTTCACTTTCGGGGGTTTTGAGACTATATTCTCGCTGTTCCAGCTACACAGATTCGTAAACGTATGCTGCGTTTAGGTGCTGGTGGAAAACTGGGACATCTGGGCTTTCTGCAAATTCGTGTTTAATTTCGAAGTGGGAAAGACGTTTTTCTAAATAGACAGAATAGCTCGTCACCCCTCTATTAGATCACATACATAATAAATGTAAATATATGGTTTAAATAAGCTACTGCTAGGTGGTAGAGTTGTTCTTCTGCTGGGAAAACAAATCATGTAATACACATTTATAAATCTTTTTGAGACTATATTCACTCCATATATTATTGATTTTATCCTTTATATAAAATCATATGTGCTATACAAATAGCATGAATATATGAAGCACAACACAATTTATATATACATACTATATACTATAAAACAGCTATTATATAGCTGTAGTATATAGTATGCATTGTGTAGCCTATGTGTGTGTGTATCTATGTGTAAGGTACAAAAAGCTGTAATCGGAGTGTAAACATTAACAATGTGCTGCATCCAAGTTAATGAATGTAAAACCTGTAGATTTATACATCTGTTAGTGTCAGTGAGAGCTTTTTGAAGTTGGCACAAGTCAGCTGGAGAGTTCTTTTTCCACTCTTAGATAAAGAGATAACGTTTTTTTCTGATTGGTATTGGCCCAGTTGAGAGTGTTTACCATTAATCTCATGTAAATCATTAATTGATTTGTCAGTCGAGTGCTTTTCTTTGTCTAATATGATAGTAACTTGAGTTTTTGACGATTTTTGGACAAAACAAGACATCACCTTGCATTTTGGGTAATTTATTTTCTGACATTTTATGGAGAAACTCATCAATCGAGAAAATAATCAACCGATTAATCGATAATGAAAATAATTGCTACATTCTCCCCTTTCTCTAGCTCATCTCAGATATGGAGCTCCTCAAGGGTCTACCCTGGGCCCTCTGTTGTTGTCCTTATGTACTCCTGCTTGGTGAAAACACATTATTATATATTATCTATTATTTGATGCAATGAATCATACAAATGGGGATAATGGTGCACACTGATGCATTCCTGGTGTTGCACTCGGTTATACACAAGAAAAGTAATAGAAGTGTTTGAAGAACCCCCCCAAAAAGGGGAGCCTGAGAGCCTACTTTCTCACATACGCACACCTGGCCAAGTGAGCGTGCTTTTCGGTTTCGGGAAGTTACAAAAATTTAAAAAATCTGCTCACCCCCCACTGTGCGAACTCCCAAGTGAAACAGGGTGGAGACAAGACCTTCACTTTCCTTGTTTTCCTCCCTGCTGTTTGGTTCATCAAATCCCCCAAGTCCTCCACCCCCATGACACCACTGTTCATCACCGATAATGACTCTCTCTCTATTAGAAAAACTTCCTAACTCCAGCTGCACTGATTTTCATGCTTTTACTTAAACTGAAACTCCCAAGAGGCAGGGCAGGTTTAGGGATTGACTCGTGGGTGCGTCAACTCCACTTAAACCCCTTCCTTAGTTTTCTGAGATGCATCATAGTGGTCCGGGTGAAAAGTTTTTGAGGATGTGAGGTTTTTGTGTGACGGCAGCGATGTGCAGGTTGCAGGCTCGTTGCATCATGCTGTTCTCTAAAAGGTTGGATAGACGCTCATGGATGGATTTTAAAAAAGGCCCGGAGCCAAGCAAACTCCTTTCCTGTTGTTGTTGGGTGCGTCTGCCTTACAGCCCACTTCCACCCACACTGTCTGCTGCAGGGTGGGAGTGTTGCTCATACATATGGCACATGAGTGTGTGTGTGTGTCAAAATAGTGTGTATGTAGAGAGGAAAGTGGGGAGGAAGAAAGCTAGCAAAGAATGATAGAAAGGGAAGAGAAATAAGACTGGAATTAAGAGAGTAAGAAGAAAGTGAAGGTAGGAAGAAAGCCAAGGGGAAAAAAAGGAGGACGAGAGTAACATGTTAAGGAAGGAAGGAAATGGGCGAAGGAAGCAAGGGGAGGTAGCCCAAGAAACAAAAGAAAGAAAAAGATCCAAAAGAAAGTAAAAATAAAGTTATGGAAGGGAGAAAGTGAGGAAAAAAAGGCATGAAGGATGAAGGACGGCGGCCTGGTGGCCACAGGGGTTCAGGGCGCCAACCAACTGCAATGTCTCTGGTTCGAGTCCAGCTAGAGACACCTTCTTCTCTGTCATCTCTCTACTGTCAACTCTCTAGTCAAGGCATTAAATGCCTTAAAAAAGTACTTAAAAAAAGTAAGAAGGAAGCAAAGAATGACAGGAGGAATGACTGAAGGAAGGAAAGGATGGCAAAATAAGGAATGAAATAAGTAATCTAGGAAAAAAAGAGAAGTTAAAGTGGAGTAAGTAAATGAAAAAGGAAACAAACAATGGAGGAAAGAAGGAGGGAAACAGATGATGGAAAGTGAGGGAAAAAAGAAAAGAAAGAAATAGGCGAAGAAAGCCAAAGAAGAAAGCAAAGAATGGCAGAAAGAAAAAGTGAAAGAAGAAAAAGTGTGGAAGGAAAAGAAAGCAAATTATGAAAAAAGGCAAAAGAAATGAAAAGTAAAAGGAATGACTGAAGGATGGATTAAATAAAACATGAAAGATGTAATAAAGAAAAAAAAAAAAACAAGTGAAGGAAACAAAGTGGAGTAAGCAAATAAAAAAGGTAAACAATGCCAGAAAGAAGGAACGACAGAAGGGATAAGAAAGAGAAAGAAAGGAATGAAAAAACTGAAGGAAACAAACAATGGCAGCAAGCAGGAATGAAGGACAGAAAATTTAGCAGAAAACATAAGGAATGACAGAAGGCAGGAGAGAGAAAGAAGGAAGAGAAGGAATGAAAAAAAAGGAAGGAAAGAAGCGAAAGAAACAAAGTGAGGTAGCCAAAGAAAGAAAGTGAAGAAAAGAAGGAAGGAGGGAGGGAGGAGAGAAAGAAGGTGAAGTAAGTAAAGAAAGGCAAATGAAATAAGTAATAAGTGAAGGGAAGACAGACCCCAACCTAAACTGATGGTGTACAGTTGAAGTAGAGGGAGACCTGCAATGACTCTCCTCTTCATCCTCCATCACTCTCCTCCTCCTCCTCCTCCTCCTCCTCATACCTCCAGCCCTCCTGTGTTCCCCAACCTCAGACCCCCCACCGAAGCCCCCTGTGTGGCTGCTGGCCTCGGCCCTCCGTTGTCTCCATACTTCGTCTCCAAACCCTCTGTTTGCACATGATGGGTTCAGCAGGTTCAGCTCAGCTATAAAAGCACCACTCCCCCATTTTCTCCCCTGCGGCAGAGGCAGGAGTTAGCAGGCCTCATATGGGAGGAGGGTGGGAGGTGGAGGAGGAGGCCTCCCCTGGTTGTCCTCTTTTACATAACTCTTTTTTACTTTATTTTCTCCTCTCCTCTTGCTTGGCTTGTTGGCCGGTTGTGGTATCGTTTTTGGGCCCAGCCCTGGACCAGACATTCATTTTTCTTCTCTTAGTTTCAAACCGCTAACTAACCACTGGCTCCCTGCACCCCCCCCACCCCCTCCTCCATCTTAGGAATGTCTTATTCACCTCCTCTCTCTCTCGTCCTCCTTCTCTGATTCTTACATGCCAAAAGCGAACATGCATCTGTGCCAACATCTGCAAATAAACAGACCAATGTACACACATGCTTTGAGCACACAGAGCTTCGCCAACATGCCGTCACAATTCAGTAAACGCACGAACATGTGCGCACACACATTTTGACACACAGAAGGCCCCCCCATCAGTATGTGCCGACCACCTGTGAGGGTACACACACATCCATAAACCTCCCTTTCTTCTCCCTCTCTTTTCCATTATCCTCCTGAGAGCCCAGCGCCGGGGCCTTTACTTCCAAACCAAACATAGACCAAATTCCGCAAACCCCACCCCGGCACCCCCCCTCCATCACTCCCCTACTCCCTCTCTCCCCCTTCTTATTCTCCTCTTCTCCCCTCCCTCCCTCCCACTCGCTGCCTGTCGCTCTCTTTCATTTTGGCCTGTGTTTGAGGAAGGAGGCAAACGAAATGCTGGCCTCCACGAAAAAGAAAAAGGCCCGACAAAGAGAGGGAGTGAACCGTGAGCAAGAAAGAGAGGAAAAAATGGATAAAGAAAAAAAGATGTCTTGGCAAGGAAAGGAATTATGATTGTAAAGAGGGATCAAGTGCCATGAAAGATGGGCGTAGAGTCAGAAATGGACTTCTTCTGTGTCCCAGTGGCCCATAGATGTGGAGTACAATGGAGAGACTGTTAGCTTATTCTTCTTTCATCGCTCCGTTTTCTCATGGTTTCTCTGATGATGTTGGCCCATTGCTTTGGTGTCAGCCTCAACAAGTCATTAGCTCCACTAGGGCTACAACTACAGAATACTTTGACCATTTGTAATCAGATGGTTATATCTTCAGATAATCAATTAGTCATCTAGTCCATAAAATGTATGAAAATAGTGAAAAATGCCCATCACAATTTCCCAGATCCAAAGGTGATGTCTTTAAATTGCTTGGTTTGTCCGAACAAGTGTCCAAAACTCAAAGATATTTCATTTGCTATATTTTCACATTTTAATTTACTATAGACCAAAACACAAAAGAAACGATCACATTTGAGAAGCTAGAACCAGCTAATGTGTGCCAGATGTGCTTGACAAATGAATTGAATATCAACATTGTTGTTGATTAATAATAATAAAAAAAATTTTTTTTAAATCAACTAAACCATTAATTGTTTCAGCACTTTGCTCCACTTGGTGATTTAATGGATTCAACTCACCACGTTTGGTATAAATGACTGCATTCATTTGAAACATGGATTACAGTAGGCATTATTGGTAAAGTAAGACAGTGACAGTAATAATACTCTCACAAAATACTGTAGGTGGAGCTGGAAGATTGGTGGCTTGATCACTTGTTGAGACAAGAAAGTGGACAATTCTGCAAACCCCCGGATTACATTCAATGACAGTGTTTTATCTATTTATTTTTTGCATCCAACAGCTACGATTTTAAATCTCGCTTTCTATAATATCTGTTACATGGTTCTGGAAAGATTGTTGTTATGGTAAACAAACTATGGTTAAGGTTAGGCAACGAAAACGCTTGATCAAGAATGATTGTAGATGGGGTTAATAAAAAGATAATTGAAAATCTGTGATGGTACTTCCTGTGCTTTTCTCCTCGCTCGACAAACTTCTTTCTGTATTGGCACTGACTGTTAGCATTCGACGTAAGAGGTGCAGAATCGTCCAATGTGGACAAAATTGCTATGGATTCTGGACTGCTAGCTGGTGAGCTACTGTTAGCCAGTTAGCTAACAAATAGGTTATCACAATTTATTTAAGAGATGTATTTGCGTTGAATTCTGTCTCGCGTTAGCACTGTCAACATAATTTGCAATCGTGTTGCGTATGTGTGTGTCAGAGATGACCAAAGATGAACTTTGAGACAAAAACTTCACATGGATTTACTTTGTTGCTCTGTGTGGGGATCTGCTACTCACTACAAGTCCATGAAACTAAACTGATTTCAGTTAAAAAAATGTTAATGTTTGTTTTTAATACAGGACTGGCTTTGGCCCTAAGGGTAAAATCATCATTTATTTCAACATATTGAATTATATAATGAATGATTCATTCAAGTCAACTTTTAACAGTTTTAACTTTTTTTTCTCCACTGATTCCCTTTTTATCCATCTGTGTCTCTTGCTTCATCTTTCTATATTGGCCTCTATTGTTCTGCCCTAATCTCTTGTTTTCATCAACTCTTTTCTCTCCTTTAACGTGGAAAAACACTACTCTGTCTTGTTAAGATTCAGCCCAACTTCACACAAATCCAGAGAATCAGGATGAAATTGGTGGGTTATATTCCCCAGTGTGAGGAAGCCAACTTAATGAGTAATTGTTTTAAGGAAACTGTGGCGTTTATTTACCTGTGTAGCAGCTTTTCCCCTTAAAAAGTGATTTAAGGTGGTTTGACTCTGAAACTTTCCATTGAAATTAGTATAAATTGGATTTTTTTTCAAATGGCATGTAACCCCTATACGTGGAGACCATTGGCTACCAGTTCTACAGGACTCATAATGTCTGTTAGCATTAAAACATTATTCATTCTTCCTGCATAACTCTCCGCTGACTTTTTTCCAGCTCATTACTCTGTTATTTGATGGAGCCCTTTTCCTTTCTCTCCCTCTTTGTTTCCCCACCGAGAATGAGAGGAACGGCCTACAGTACAGCTGGGATTGGTTATTATTTACTGGCTTGGCACACACACACACACGCACGCACGCAGTGGAAACAAATTGGGTGAATCTGCTCTGCACGTAGGAATGTGAGGCGCATGTGTTTGTGTGTTTTAGGTCTGGATGACAGAGCTGAGGGAATGAAAGAGGGATGGAGAGAAAGAAAAAAGAAAGAAAGACAAAGCAGAAAGATCCAGAAGGAAAATGAGTGATAGAGAGAGAAAAAGAGATTGATTTCTGGGATGCAGACTGCTCTTGGCCTAGTCTGTCTCGCCTGACAACAAAGGTTAAAAACACTTTTCGCCCTCAGTCTCCGTCTCTCTCCACCAACTCCCCTCCTTCCTCTCTCTGTCTTTCATTTCCTAATGTTCCTTCCCTCTTTCGCCCTCGCTGTCTTCATATTTTCAACACAACACAGAATATCTGCACTCAGTCTTCTTCAACTTCCCCTTCGTCCTCCTCTCCATCTTTAGTCCCTCGCTCGTAAGAGGGCGGCAGTGGATGATAGGATCAGGGAAGGGGAGGGAGCTGTTGCTCCGCTGATGCGAAGAATTATAGGGAGGGAAAGCAGAGAGGAGAAGTGAGGAGGTTTCTGTGTTGACCTTGTCCCGCTGCCAAACGGTGGGGTGGTGGTAGTGGTAGTGGTGGTGCAGGGGATTATGGGTGAAGGTTATGAGTGAGGATAAGGGATAGTGAGAAATAAATGGAGACTAGAAGAAATACTACTATAGAAGGAAAAAGGTTGTAGAAAGTCTTAATTCGGTAGCTCAAACAAAATTGAATACGATTAAATTGCTTTAAAACAAGGATTCAAGGCACAAGACAAAATACAAAGACAGAAATAAATGCAGCCATGCCATCTTTGCACATTGTGTCACCCCCATGGATGCATAAAGAGAACTGGATACAGCGTCGGAGGTGGGGCCTCATTCATTCCTATGAAAGTTGCTTAGTGGTGCATGGAGTCAAAAAAGTTCGACTTCCGGATATAGAATTACCCGGAGAAAGTACACTAGCATTTCCCTTAACCCTGTGTCCCGGCTGCTCAGTCTCGGGCTCGCGCACATGAACGACAGCGACAATTCCTAGGAAAATAACTCTGAATTCAGCTATTAGTGAATTTTAGGACATAATGATTTAAATAAGGGCTATTTTAAGTGTTCCTACTGGGAAGCTGATTTACAGATGTCTCTCACAATGTAAGTCTATGGGAAAAAGTCTCTTGGGGCCAGTGTGCATCATGTGACAGACCTGGATGTTCTAATTACACGGTTTGGCCACTATGTCAAGTTGGCTTCAAAGCCTGGCGCACTTCCTGGGCGCTTGGTCACCCCCTATGGTGCAACTGCGTCCTGTCCTTCAGTACGTCCCAGGACCAGAGGTGTTTGGGTTTGTAGAACTGTGTTGAACTCAAACTTTAAAGTAGCAATAACTGATTTTTTTGGCAGCGTGGGAGCAGCAGAACATATTATCACTACATAAAGTTGTTGTGTTGAACGTGTTAGCAAACAATTGCCTATTTACACCTTCAGGAAACACAGAGCAACATTAGTGTTCATTTGTTGGTCAAGCCTCTGGCTATGCGACATACTTAAGTCCAATATTCACTCTCCTTGTAGCAAGGAAATGTTTGTGTTTCTGAAAAAGAGAAGTTGCTCAGTTTAATGATTAAAACTAGTAAACTTTGTTGTCCTCCACAAAGGAAGCAGCCACCACTTTAGCCAGGGATTAATGTGGTCTGTACAAAATTGCTCAAAAATGGTATCAGCTTGAAGTTTGTATATCATGACTATACATGGTTAAGTTCATCTCTGAGCTACAAAGGGATAAATTGAGATGAGGTGGGTTTATCCTTTGACTTCCTGCTACTTTATTTAAAGTCATTTCTGACGTATGAAAGTTGAGAGAAGTAGAAGAAGAAGAAGAAGCAGGAGAAGAAATTCTGGTGTCCTTTCTGATGTTTTGGAGCATATTGAGTCCTAAAGTCGCTGCTACAAACAAAGCTCTGCAAGTAATGAGCAGCCAACTGTGTTTTTAGCTAAGAAAAATCAAATCTATCTGCTGCAACAACTTTTAAAAAGTCTTATAGTAATTCGAAAACAAGTTTTACAGAAAGTCTGGAAAGAGCATTTTTGTAGTGAAGAACTAAATAATCCCTGTCTTGAGAGATTACTCCCCCGCTCCTCCTCCCCTGACAGCCGCCACCACTCCCCTCCTAAATGGTAAAGACGCCAGTGTCAGAGCGAGAGACACTGCAGGCTCTACTGGTGGCTATTGCAGACTTGCTCTGCAGAGTTGCATCACTTAGCGCTGCTGAGACGAGAGAGAGAGAGAGAGAGAGAGAGAGAGAGAGAGAGAGAGAGAGAGAGAGAGAGAGGATAAAACTAAGACAAAATAATGGGAAAAGTGTGAGGAGAGGAAAGGGTGGGAGCCCACGTCTGACTCCCACAGTTTCTGTCTTTCCCTCCCTCCTCTCTTCTCTCTCACTTTTTCTATTTGCCGTTGTCACCGCCTGCTTACTCTCTGTCTCCCCATACGTTGCCCTTTTTCTCGTGCAGGGAGAAATCCACTCTCCTGACTGCTGGCACTGAGAACATGCTGTGAATCAGAGCTGACATAATATAAAACAGTGGTTCAACACATTCACAAGCTGTGAACACTGACAGTAAATTTCCTTTCGCTGCCGTGGCGGCAGAAACCACCTAACTGCATTTTTCCGTTTTTTTGTGACTTGAGTTTGAAACGTGATATGGTCATTACTGTTTTGGATGATCTATGTAGGTTTGGGCCCTTGAAAACAGTTGAAAACATATTGTGAATTGTGAAAAATTCTTGGATGTCAATAAGAAAAGAAGAACTCCTGTTTGTCTTCCTTCTTTAAAAACAAATTTGGCCTCCAAGAACTACAGTATGTTTCGCTTGTTGTCTCCAACTCGCCACAGTCTGTGTGGTAAGAGGAACCCCCTGCTTAGAATCTCCTTTTCTCCTCAACGCAACTCTCTCAGTCTTTTTGTTTTGATCCATCCATGTTCCCTGCCATTTGCTGTTCAAACAGGTGTCCAGTTTCAGTCAATTCCAGCCATTTCCCATGAATGCACCTCAGCCTTTACAGTCAGTCTCTCTTTTCCTGTCTCTGTTTGCCTCCAAGTCACAAAAACAAAGCCTCCCGTCATCCTCGCTGTTGCAGCGACATTGCGTAATACCTTATAAGGACGTGGGATGGAAAGATCAAAGGATGCAACCCCTAAAAAACAAGATCTGACATCGTTCCTGGAGTGATGGACCATCTTCTTTTGTGCCTCCCTCCCATTGAAATCCACTCCTCTTCTCCAAAAAACACTAAAATACCAACTTTTAAAAACAGAGTTCATGCTCCTATCCTGCTCAAGATTTGAGAAACTCAATTTTACCCCCAGATTTATTCTCTGTTTAGAAAAAGGAGAGAAAGAAGAGAATGAGGAGGAAAATATAAAAAAAAAAAGTATGTGTCATAACATGAAGGAGCTATATACCCTGAAGTCAAGAATGACTTCTTTTAAAGACTGATGCGATGTGTTTCTGCTATACGATAAAATGACAAGAAACTGAAGAAAAATGGAAAAGGGAGTTCAAAAACGCTCTGGAGAATAAAAAAATGGGAGAGAAGAAAAAGGAGTGGGAGGTGCAGAGGGGAGGGGAACAGGAGAGGTATGCTCTGCTGGAGGACTGGGAGAGGAAAACCACAGTAAGGACTGAGAGGGAGAGAGAGGGGAGAAAAAAAAATGGGGAGAGAGAGGCCAGATCAGGGTGCCGTGGAAGCAAAGGTTTCCTGTGAGAGGGGGAATGACTCTCTCGTGTGTGTATGTGTGTGTGTGTGTGTGTGTGAGTACATTACACCCGAGGGGGGCATCCACTCTTTACGTGTGTCTGTACAGTTTTACATATAATTGTGTGAAAAAATATTTAGTTTCTAGTATGTTTCTATGAGGAGCTATCGTGAGATTTGGTGTGTATGCATGTGGCTCCAGTGCACAGAATTCAGATGTGACTTAATGTATACAGTATAGACATGTGCATTGCTGCTCTCCTGAAGACATGGGGGCACCAGCAACACCATGTGTTTGTATGTGTGAACTCTTTCACATCTGACTGTGTGCAGAGTGTTTAGTTTCTGCATGTGTTGTTTGCTTAAGTGTGAACTGATGCATGTACAAGTGTGTATACATGTGTATACTGTTGCGGAAGTCCACTGAAAAGCTGCAGTCCTCAGAATATGGGTGTGACCAAACTTGTAAATGCACATGCACTACGTGTGTGTATGTGTATATTGGGGGGTTGCATTGCTGTCTTTGTGAGGACCAATTTCAGTTTTAAACAGTTGTAGTGAGGACATTTCGGACATTTTGACCGGTCCTCACTACTTTAAAAGACTGTTTGAAGGTTAAGACCTGGTCTTAAGGTTAAGTTTAGAATTAGGTTCAGGTTAAGGGTTGGGGGTAGGCAGTTAGTTGTGATGGTTAAGGTTGGGGTTAGGGGCTAGGGAATGCATTATGTCAATGAGGGTCCTCACAAATATAGAAAAACAAACCTGTGTGTGTGTGTGTGTGTGTGTGTGTGTGTATGTGGAAAAAGTGCTACTCCTTACATGTGTTGAGAATATACACTATATGTGACTGTGTGTGCATGCATGTGTGCACAAGTACATGTGTTTGTGTGCAAGCATGTGAACAGTCAAAGTATGTGTTTTGCTAGGCAGTAGGGGATCCATAAGAGGGTCTGGGCATGCTGCCCAAAGGCAGGTCATTGAGGGAATAGAGGGGGAGGAGCTGCTGGAGGTGCACGTGTGGTTATGAGTTTTGCGCATGCCTGCTGGTGTGTCTTCAGTCTGCATGCGTGCCTGGATACATATGGTCCTGTATGTGCGTGCCGTCACAATACCTCCAAATAGCAGCGTGTGTGTGTGTGAGAGAAGTCAGCGAGGTTGCTGTGGAATGTGAAACCAGTGTGGTGAGGTAGCTGGCAGGCCGGCAGAAGGACCTAAACACTGACTTCATTGTGGTTTAGCCTCTGCCTCATATTATGTCGGGGTATCCTGTCGGTGATTGTGGAAGAATCTGTGGTTACAGCAAGTTTAGAAGTTAAAGAGCTGTACATGTAGCTGGAAATGTGCCAGTTTGAATCCCAGACTGTGTTTTGACATCCAGCTAGTGAAAGTAAATTAAGAATGCTCTTACTGCCAGCTATTATTAAAAGAGACATATAGAGGTTTTGCAGTTGTGTCATGAATCTACTTGCAACCAACGTCTGGTGCCATTTACGAGTTCCACTGGAGGCAAATACTGGCTAAATATATAACAACTGGCTAGAAAAACAGATAGCTAAAAACATTTTGGTGCTGTGGGTGTAAGGTTTCAAGTGAAAAGTCTGCAAGGTAGATTTGTGGAAGTTTGACATTTTGGGAAATACCTTTATTTGCTTTCTTGCAGAGAGTTAGATAAGAAAATCGATCTTGACTCTTATGTCTGTGTGTTAAGTATGGAGCTAGAGCCAGGAGGCAATTAACTTAGCTTAGCTTGGCTTAGCGTAAAGACTGAAAACAGGGATAAACAGCTAGCCTGGCAAAAATACACCTATATACCAACACCTCACAAAAGCTTAGCAATTAACACAATGTATCTTGTTTGTTTAATCAGTATACAAAGAGAAATGTAAAAAGTTGTAATTTTACAGGGAGTAATATGCTCTAACAATTTCTTGGCGAACAACAGCTGGGAGAAGTGACTTCCTGGAGTCTTCGCTGGTTGCTATAGCAACTTCACATTATCAATGTTCTCATGTAACTCTTGGCAAAATGTCAAACTACTTCTTTAATTTGTCTTAGTGTTACAGTTTCTCCTCCAGAGTACATCCTCATAGTCAACAGCAAGACGGGTGGTTTGTCACAACGACCCATAACTGCTCCAACAATGAATCATGAGCATTTTCTGCTCTACCACCCCTGTGGTTAAGGTCATAGGGATAACGAAACCCAACGTCACACACTTTTACTGGTGAGGACTGTCTCTTGTTTTATCGGCTTGACAGTTCAGGACTTTCTTTTCCTGATTTTATGAGAATTACTTCTAAACATAATTTTGAATTGATGACATGTTTCACAAGTCTGCTACAGAAAATGACTTCTGTTTGAGGTCTCAGAGACCCCAGCCATAAAGCATGTTGAAATGGGTGATTGGTTGATTGATTTTGTCAGTACTTTTAAAACTAGTACTACACCTCCTGAACTCCAAATAAGTCTGTTTGGATTTCTGCTAGACCTTTTAATGAACATTTTGTTTATAATTTAGGTCTCACAAACAACAAGTAACATCACTATGTAGGATAACATACTGTACATTTTGTTTGTAAATGGCTTTTTGGCAAACATAAGGAATATACATTTGTTAATTTGTAGCCAATATAGCTTTAATATTTAAAACCTGCAGTATTTCCATAATTGGTGTAATAACAATATGCTAGTTTCTGTATTGTGTCACCTTCAACAAAAGTTGAAGCCCATTTTGTGTCTGGCCACAGTGTTGGGTCATTGATCCACTCAGACGGGGGAAGACTGAAGGGGCATGACAGCTGACCGATCAACCTTAATTTATTATTTATTATGTTTAGGTTCAGGCAAGGTAGCAAAAAGACATATCTAAACACGAAATGAATACATACAAACTTGTCAAAATTCAAATTGCATTGACATCTGATTTTAAAATCCTTTTGTTTATAAGGCACTACATGACCTGGCACCAGACTACCTCTCAGAAACGCTTCTGGTTTATGAAAATATTGATATTTTTAAACGTAAACTAAAAAACAATCTATTTAGCCTGACTTTTATGTAGTGTTGTATAATTTTATGGTTTTATTATGTATGCTTATTTTACTTCATCTTTATTATTTATTTTATTTTATTTCTGTTTTATCAACATTTTATTGCTGATTATTACTATTTATTTCATTATATTTTAATTTGTTAACATTTTACCAATTTATTATTATATATTTATTTTGTGTAGTATTTCAGGATTTGATTTTTAGGCTATTTTAATTGCTTGTATTATTATTATTTTTTATGCTTTTTTGGATGTTTTGGTGTCCATTAGTCTCTAAGTCCAATTTTAACATCCTACATTTTGTCAATCGCTTGTAAAGCACTTTGAATTGCATTTGATTTGTTTGAAAGATGCTATATGAATACATTTTGATTGATTTATTGATCTACAGGATCTTTGGTTTTCTATCCCCTAAAAAGGGGCGCGGCCATGACGTTTACAAAGAACCCGAATGTGCCAATCTGGTGTATCGGTCGACTGACTTGATAAGCCAGAATTGACTGATAATATCAGCTAGTGCCGGTGTATTATTGGTCAGGCAGCTTCTGCGAGGCATACTGTATATCAAGTAATCAGATTTACTAAAAGATGGTGAGTGATGGTAAACTGAGCAGACATTAGACTTGCAGAGATGATCTTAAAACAAACAGATGACTGACGATGTGCCAGGCAGTGAATGTTGTGTAACAGTGTGAGTGAGAAACAGAGTGTTACTGAAAAACGGAGTGAGTGTTGTGTCAACTTTCACAGCAGCTGTCAAGCATTCGTTCGCAGGTTTGGTCCACTTCACTGCAGAGTTCGCCCCCTTCGGTTTCCTCCTGTGAGATTATTTTCCTTTGAAGCAGATAGCTGGGTCTTGAGTCATTCAGTCTAACAAGAACTCACGAGTTGAGTCATGGACCGGGGTGGCTTTTTGTCTCATGCTTCACCCACAGTATCATACCACTACGGGTGGAAAACTACTGCAAAATCTCGTTAAGCCCTTCAGTGAAGCCCGACCACAGAAATGTAGAGGATCGCAATAACAAACCCACATCATAATGCTTCTCAGAGGTTTATCCCTCAGGAACTGAACAGCAACTAAAATTCAAAACACAGGATTGGACCCTGCTACCATTCTGAATGGTCTCAGAATACATGGATAGGACAACAGCTAAATCTGGGTTATTGTATTTTCTGATGTCAGGATTAAAACAGGCCTATAATAAAAAAAAAGCTAAACTTCTTTCTAAATTAAACACACTTTAAGATTTTGTGCTTAATTGTGAATCTAAAATGTGCACATTCCTCACCCCTATTGATTGATCACTTGATACAACAACATGATGGGCCTTTTTTTTACAGCGGTCATTTTAACTTGTCATAGTAGGTAAAGCACAGGTGTATAACAACATTAACAAACTTATTAGAATGTACAATCTGGAGAGCCATATAATTTTAAATGTGTTGTACTAACCAGGGGGTTTAGCAGCAGCTACAATGGCTTCATGTTTGTCTGTAAGCCACAGTATTTGAACACTGATTTAACAGCTGTGACTAATGTTGATGGAATTATTTCACAATAATTCAAAAGCCAAACAGATTTTTAGAACACAAACAATTAAAATGATAGTTCAGCCGTCTATAAAAACAAAGTAGACATTTTATAGAGATGATTTAAATGTGTTTTCCTCACACAGTCACACTACAGATCTAACTCTGTTTTTGCACTGATGTCAATGGCAGATTGGTGCAAGATAATTGTACTTAGCTGATTGGTCAATGTGCCACTGTGAGAGACTGTTTGAGAGGTTGTTTTAATTACCAGGTAGCAGACATGTCTCCACTGTGAGGGAGGGGAGGGACTTCCTGTAGTGGTTAACACCCACAAGAGACCTGTGGATCCCTGTCAGAGAGAGAGAGAGAGAGAGGTTTCATGCATTTCGCTCTGTGGGATAAATTGCATCACTGAATGATTAAATGTCCTATTTCTGAATTATGGAGATTTTTATGCACTCTGCTAAAGTACACTGCGAAGAAATCTAGTAGAAGTGTCTAAGAAAATTTGTCCTAAAGATATTTGTAATTTCATCATATTCCACTGCAGATATATAAATGTAATTAACTAGTGTAGTTTTAGCCAATCAAATCTAACAGAAGCAGAAATGTTGATGTTGGAGCAAAGCTTGTTAAGATTATAACAAAACATGACGAGATTTTTAAACACAAAGCTTAAAGCTGCTCTGATCAATATTCATGATGGTTCTCTCTCTTCAGGTGAGGCAGGACTAACCAGCAGCCATGCTGTCATTGGACGAGCCGCTGGACTTGAAGCTTCCCTCAGGACGAACAAATGGTCCGAGATTAGGAAAGAGGGCTTGTCCTTCCTCTATCTGCGCCCCTCTCAGCGCCACACGACCACGCCTGCTATGCACAACCTTTCCCTCTCCACCCTCCTCCCCAGGTAAGACTTAACCAGGACAACTGAAGCACAACATACAGTTTTGTCATCAACAGACATATCGACAAAGTCTCCATCATTTCTCCTCTCAATCTAATACGCATGACCTTTGCTGATGCCATGTTGCAATGATTAAGACTATCACTGTGATAATGCAATCGTATAATAAGTGGATTCTGTGTTCTCGCTTTCCCGGTAACTTAATATTGTAAATCCAATGAACGATAGCTCTCTTCTGTCCTCCAATAGACATACATTGTTCCTAGATTTGTCAGTGTGGCTCATAACAAGAAGAGCGTGACACTGACGTGAAGTGACCCAAAAGATAACCACAACACCGCCTCTGTGACAATCTGAATGGACTGTATAACTTCATACTTTACAGCCCAAGTGCTCAGTAATATGCAGACTGTCTAATGTATGTTGATGGCTGTTTCTGTCTACTCTGTGTGTGTTTTCTTGTTGTTTAATAATGCCCTTTTGCCCTCTCCTATGATCCTCCTTGGTTCTGTGTGGCTAAATTTGCTAATGTTCCCCAATGAAGACAAGGACACCATTGGTCCTTGCTAACAACTTCGAGGAGATTCCCAAATGAGCTGTACTAGAAAACTGCGCACTTAAAGCAATATTAATCAATACTTATTTATATTAACATTGAATCAAACAACTAAGAGGAATTTAGAAGACAAGCAGACAAAGTTTGCAGAAATACATTTGAATGCTTACCAGCTAAAAACCCACATTTCAGAGTTTATTAGCAACCAAACCAGGGCAAAAGGGAGATTCATACTGGTCTTAAATTAGTCAGGTGGTCAGTAACACGCCAACAGTTGGCAGAGAGCTAAAGTCCTGATGTCACCTCCGAGCTGGTCTTTGTTCCACTAGCTTCTGTAACTCAGTCAGCATTTCATCTGTCTTTCTGAAAAGTGAAAGATGTTCCTGGAGCTGACTTTCCATAATTTTCTAAAGTAAATCAGTATCCACTACAGCACTTGCTATTAGAAGTTGAAACCATTGTGATTATAACAGTAAAGTTAAGCCACGACTACTTTGTTAGCATACAAAAAAAAAAAATTACAGCTCCCATGAAGATTTACCAGCACGGCAGAGGGCACACATCATCATAACTTCTTCCATATTCCGCAACTTTTTAGTTGTAATCTCTGTCTAAAAAAAGGTCTACACCATTTGGTCCTCTCTGTCTTGCTGTTGGTACAGATTTACAGGCAAACAGATTTAGCCATGGCCACTCGACTTGCCCATGGATTGGCCTTTTCTGTCAAGTCGGTGACATTTAGCCTGTGAACGTTAAGACTTGTGGGATATGATGTTCGTAAAAGGCAACAGTAAAACAGAAATATTAGATAAACAATATATCTTTTTTTAAATTTGCCTCCCTATCTGGACATATGGAGTGAACTACATGAAATACCGTTGTTGATTTTTTATAATTTGCGTTACTAGATCAATGCAATTTTGGATGAAGTTTTCTTACTCCTGGAACAGTACCTGGAAATCCTGGTTTCAATTTGGCTCTCTGCAGTCGGCTATATGTCCGGAGCCATGTATCAATTTTGGAATTCTTCTGACACCTAGAGGCCAAAAACTGATCAATGCAGTTTTAAGGTACCTCAAGTGACTATGTATCACGATGTATTGTAGGAGCAGCAGGTGAAGGACCCAAATGCAGACACTGCACAGAGGCTCAAACCGTTCAAACATTTATTGTAGGCTTACTTGAAGAACAGACAGGCGGGCAAGCAAGCAGGTAAGTCCACAGTCAGGAAACACAGAAGCACAAGGAATACGTCCAACTCAGGAACACAAAAGGAACACACTAGGAGCCCATAACACATCCAACCAAGGACAATGACCCAACAGAGAACAAGCGAAAAGGACAGGTATACATAGGAAAAGGCTAACGAGGGAATCAGGGGCAGGTGCGCAAAGGGGAGTAGGTGAAGACAATCAAGGACAGAGACACGAGGGCAGGAACACACTGGAAACATGAGACAAGACTTCAAAATAAAACAGGAACCTGAACACAACTAACGGGACCATGACACTATGGTTTTTTTTATTTTATATAATGCATCAAGAAGTAACACACTTGTTCTCATCGGGCCTGCAAGATGGGTTAAATCAAATCTGTCAGACTTCTTCATTTCACCGCCATCATTTTGGTTTACTCTGTTTGGTTGGTTTGTAGACGTGGGTTGTAGGAGCATTACATTGTGAGAATTTGGTCCCAGAATTCTGACACTGTCTGAAGTTTTTGGCTTGTCTTTGGTCGCCATATGTCCAAATTGTCTGTCGGTGAGCGTATCTCATGGTGCAATCTAGGACCACCGTTTTGTATTGACGACCGAAGATTTCACCACGTTTCTCTCACAAACTTTTGTCTCAGGCAGCCCAAACTCGCACAGTGTAAAGGAGCCTTTACTGTTGTTTCCCTGGTTCAACACGAGGTTGGAAGTTCACGCAAACTGTAATAAGGGCTCAAAGATCTTCACCAGTTCAGGGATGCCAAATCCAAATGTACACTGACCGCAACTTTTAAACCTGAGTTACAAGCTAAATTAGGCTAGCTGCGGTAACTACAGTTCGACATTGCTTATGAGCCCTTACTGTATGTGGAAAGGATTTACTTCAGTGTAACATCATCCCATTTTAACTCTGATCTCCAGATTCCCTGTCTTCTTCTCAAGAACGACCCGGGTCCTGCTTGAGTCCTCCAGCCATGGACCTCAGCCTGTCACCCTCCTCCCGCCATGCCTCCTCCCTCTCCCCGTCTCCTTCCTCCCCCTCCTCCCTCTCCCCTTCCTCACCCCTGGAGTCCCCTCACAGCAGCAGCAGCCCTCAGCCACATCTCTTCTCACGGGTGAGTCCAGGTGTTCGTACAGTGAGACTACACTAACAATTGTTGCTTTTCCAACCATAAATGTATTAACGTGCGATATGTCATGAAATAAAAGTTGTAATTTGCACATGTACACTACCATCAGATGTGATAGTGACAGCTACTGTACAGTTGCTTTTGTCATTTCAAAGTGGATTTTTAGATTTGAGTTCAAAGATTGAATTCCCATCAAACAGTGTGGCTCCATGAAGAATACTGAGCACAAAGAACCATATCTGCCTCCATATCTGGTTTGAAGATCTGATAGGAATGTTTACATTTTGGCAGCTACTATACTATAAATAGTTACAATTACACACTAAAGGGAAACACACACTGTTGGCATTTGATAAGTGTCATTGCAAGTTAAAAGAATAGGTTGATATTTTGGGAAATATGCTAATTTGCTTTCTTGCAGAGAGTCACATGATCGATACCACTCTAATGTTTGTACTGTAAATATAAATCTACAACCAGCAGCTGGTTAGCTTAGCCTAGCTTAGCATAAAAACTGGAAACAGGGGGAAAAAGATAGCCTCGCTCTGTCTAAAGGTAACAAAATCTGGCTACCAACACCTATAAAGCTCACTTTCTAACGTAATATCAGCTAATCAACTTCGGAATACGCCACTGTGCCTGCGATGGCCAAAAATCATTTTATAAGAGCAGTGAACCAAAGCAGTGAAGTTGAAGGCTAGCTAAACAATGAGCTGAAACTGCCTATTAAGCTCCGTACAGCTGCGGGGAGCTGCAGATTCAGCTGATAATTCTCTGTAGGTTGTTGTTTTCACATTGTCATTTAATATATTGTTATTGAAAATAAGATTATAACCACTTTAAATTTGATGATAAGAATTAAATTCTTCTGTTTCATAAAAAGGTACAAAAAAGGTACACTTGAGGGAAGATGGTTCTGTGTAGGTGTCAGCAGTTAATCTTGTCCATGACCACAGTCTACTCAGAATAATCCAGCCTGTGACTGATTGTGGCTGAATGTGCTCCACTCTTCTTCAACAGGACTGAATTGAATTGGGATCCTGGGAGTGAATCTAATTTGTCGGTGCAGTGTCTGCACACAGCACACAGCCGTCCAGTTACTCTGTCTAAATCAAATCCTAGCCATGCTTGAATGGTAAAGCATGAAACACACAGCTTCTTTGTTAGAGCATCAAATCTCCCCTCTTGGCCCTTTCTTTTAGCTCAGAAAGTACCGATTTTAAAATTGTCTATAACCCTAAAGCAGAGAAGCACTCATTATGCCCCCCAGACATACACATTAAAGATGTCTTTGAAACTGTTTGCAGCAGCAACAATTCACTTAGTTCTCCAGTGTGAATTTTGCTTCCAATTTTAAACATGCAGAACCTCAAACCATCTTTAAAAAAAAACCTTGATTTCTTTATCCATGAATAAATACAGAACACATTTTTATTATTTTTTTTACCAAATACAGTGGTATTTAGCCAAACAGTATAGCACACAAACAACACTTTTGACAATATTAAGCAGATCGTAAAGCTCTAGCAACAGTGATAATTTTCAAAGTAAACAAGATAAACTAGTAATATTTCAAGAGCAGAGGCAGTAGATTCCACAGGACCAAGCATAACATTTTATTGTATCACCTTCTGCCATTACCATTAATATATGATTCTTCTTTCAGCAAGGTCAAAGGTAGGTACCACAGGGTTTAATACTAGGCCCAGCCCTTTTCTCACTGTTCAGTGTGGAGCCTCAGACATATTATAAATTAACATTTATTTTTACTGCAGTCCCAATGTTATCCTAACATTTTCCTACTAAGAGCTAATGAAATAAACACTTGTCACTTCAAAATGTGTTCTTCTCTGCTAGTGCTAAATATGTTACAGTTTTTAATAAGATAGTGACATCAAATGTAAAAAAAAAAAAAAGATATTTTTCTCTCATCTAGTACTGTGTCAGTAGTCAGTATCATGGACGTGATTTGTGAACACTGTCTGACCTTTGAGAAACAAAATATAGTACAACAATCATGTGTCTCTCTGTTAATAATGTAACATAAATCTGTTGATTTTTTTTAACTCTCGTCCAGTCTGGTGAAAAGCTGACATTTTTTCACATTCTCTTATTAGGACTCTTCCACAGTCAAATGTCAAGTATTTATTAAAACTAAAATCTTTGACAGAAGATTTATACTAGTTTAAAGCCAACTGGTTTAAACATTTTACTGATAACTGTAATTATTTAGATAGATCAGCAGCAGATAATAGCCAGCTAGACACAGAAAACAGTCAAGGAAATTGTTTAAAAGGGTATAACCCATGACACACTGTGACCGTGTGTCATTCTGTTAACAAACTGTGGCAATTTCCCAGAGACAAGAGATCCCTTTCATGTCAGTCTCCAGTGGTGGAGTATGCCTGTGCTACTAGATATACTTCATGGTATTGCAGGGTGCACTGGACAAATATATCCCCCAAATATTCAAGCAAAATTGTAAAATAAAAACCCAACCTTAACATATTGTTGTTCAATTTAATGCAGATGTATCCCCCTCTTCCATGCTGCATTCATGCAATACCAGCGGAACAGGAAGGAAGGGAAAACTTATGTTATTCCGATTTGGGAGTGTTGTGTGTTACCCTCACTGTTAGCCATGTAGTCACACCAGATAAATATCCTAAATAAGTAAAAATAAAATAAATAAAATCAGATACAAGCAAACAGTATATAGCTCCTTTTAAATTTACTGAATAAATTGTATTAGTGTTAAAACTGGATTTTATTTAGATGTATCTGCCAGCAATGGTGGCTTTGCAGCCATGTTGTCAGAAACCCCAAATATCTTCAAACTTCGAGAATCAAAAGTTTGAGGTTGACATGAACAGTTTTTCCCACTTGGCTTCTCGTAATTACAGTCTGAATGATACGATGTGAACATACTTTTCTCTCCATTGTCCTCTCTTTCAGGAACCAGCTCGCCATCGAGGTGTGGAGGGCCGAGCTTCACCGCAGGGTTATCCGTTTTATCTGCCGATTGGAAGCCCGCCGAGGGCGTACAGCTTTCCCTCCTCCTTGTTCATTGGTCAGAACAGAGAGAAACAAGTTTCACCAGAGCCCTCATTGGACGGTCAGCTGGCCTGTCGTTGGAGGAAGGTGAATATAATTATGAAAACCAAAACAAAAGTAATTCGTTGTACACTGAAACACACACATTTATGTTCATTAAATTGTGAGTGCAGTTGTGCAAACTGTTTTGCCACAGGCGTCATCAGGTTCACTTTACAGTGATCTCACACAAAATACAATAAAAAGTCTCAGTTGAGCATCCAGCCATCGGTGGATAACAGTAAGTCAATCAGAAGCACTGAATTTCTACTGTAAGAATATCATAGTAGGCTGAGTGAAAAAGACTGCAACTATTATTCTTACCACTAGGTGGTGCTAAGAACTAAATATAGTTATGACTTGCAGTCACAGAAAAAGAGCGATTGAGGATGAAGACATTCAATTTACAAAACTAAAAACTGGTGCTGAAAAGATTATTCGAAAACAAATTTGACACTTGATTAATTTTTTGTATTAATTTATCAAGCAGAAAAAGATAAACATTCATGTGTTCTTGCATATAAATTGTATGTATTTGCTGATTTTCTCTGTTGTATTATCATTGGAAATTGAATATTTGGGGTTCTTGGATTGTTGGTTGTATAAAAAAAAATCTAAAACTAAAAATGTCATCTGGTGATTTTAGTGTATATTCAGAGATTTTAAAGCGTAAACAATTAATGTTACAAGATGCTTGAAAATATAAAAACTCAGGCAGCATATAATTAGACATACTGTATGTAAGGAAAGTTGCAATAAGTTGCAAATATGACATAAGTAAACAAAAAAAGTTGCCATAGCATTGAACAAGATCTTTATAGTGTTTTAATATAGTATAAAATGGTTTTGGTGTTTTAATGGATTCTGGAAAACATAAATTATCAATAATCAATCAGCTCAGTATACTTGTGATACAAGTGAAACCTTATTTTTTTTATAATAAAACTCAATTAAATTAACATTTGATCAAAGAAAAATTGTGAAGAAAAGCAGAAAGGTTCAAGCCATTACGGAGTGGAAACATTTAAATCAAAAGAAAAACCCATAACATTTTCATGTATGATGTGTGGAATAACTGCTAAACTTCAAATTGAAGTTGGGGTAGTTATGCAGTATTGTTGATGATCAGTTTGTGTGCAATCTCTCCCTCCTTCTCTATCCTCCAGTGCCACCTGCTGTTCGACTCGCTGCAGGACCTGGTGGATCACATCAACGACTTCCATGTCAAGCCTGAAAAGGATTCTGGGTACTGCTGCCAGTGGGAAGGCTGTGCTCGAAACGGGAGAGGCTTCAATGCCAGGTCTGTTCACACTGTTAACATTGAAATGTCAACACATTTCGCTTCAGATAAAAAAAAACAATGCATATATCCTGCTTGGACTAGTATGAACTAGTCTATCTCCTACTGTGTTCAGAAGTCTTATGTGCACTTAAGAGCTTACAGTGCCTTTGAACAACATGAATTGTATTAGTCACTGGTTGTGTAACAATATTATCCAAATTAAATAAGGCTATAAAAAAGCAATGCAATGGTGTTTTTAAAAGAAGATAGTGATTTCATTGCTCCAGTACCCTAACAGCAAAAGCTCGGTCCCTCTTGAGGCATAAACCTTGACACAGGAACAAACAACAACTTCCTCATTCCTGATGACCTTTTACTATATCTCTGAATTACTGCGTCCTTATCAGCCTGCACGCAATCCAGAGATACAGTCTGGGGTCAGGCCACGAAGTGCTGTCAAAAAACACAGTTGATATGAAATATGGAACAGCAACCACATTCTCATATTTGAGAGGCTGCAACCAGTATTTTTCTTCCTTTATATGTAATTGAAAATGTTTTGAATACCAAAAACCATAAGTGAATCACATTAAGCCCTAACATCTACTTTTCACCTTATATTTCAACTTAAGTAATTTTAAATCAATTTATTTCACACTTTCTGACAGCTTCTTATATGTTCTCTATCGGCTTTTTCTTGATGTTTTTGAGTGAAATATTCAATATGCAGTACAAAGTAGGATAGAGTGCAAATATAAAATATCACTAAATAGATATCCAAAATGTACACAATGCCAAAAACAAGGTTAACGATAAGGATCATAAGTTGCTTGTACCTCAAGTAAGTAGTAATGAGATGAGAGTTAAGTAAGGCCAAGGCTTCGAGGTAGACAGGTTGTTAGACTGGATCAAGACCGTATAGATAAATCTCTGTCACAGTTCCAGCAGCCTTGGACAGTAACACAACAGCTTCAAATGTCGATGGCCACATTCTCAGAAAAGATACTGAACATTTGTATTGTGTGTGTGTGTGTGTGTGTGTTTGTGTGTATGTTTCCTGTTTTGTAGGTATAAAATGCTTATTCATATCCGCACACACACCAATGAGAAGCCGCACCATTGTCCCACCTGTAACAAGAGCTTCTCACGTCTGGAGAACCTGAAGATACACACTCGCTCACACACAGGTGAGTTCACAATGATAGAAAAATGCAAACAGGCAGGTTTAAAGGATAAGTGCGGAATGAATTGATCCTACTAACAAGTATAGTCTGTGTGTCCAAAGTCTGTTGCACTGGGTGACATGTTTCTTTATTACCATGAACATGGGCAGTGTAGATTATTTTTACCACATTTACCATATTGCTGCTGTATATACTCCCTAGAGCAGGGGTCACCAACCTTTTTGAAACTGAGAGCTACTTCTTGGGTACCGATTAATGCGAAGGGCTACCAGTTTGATA